>VXAC01005916.1:0-36297 GCA_013399225.1 Rhipidura dahli | reverse complement strand
GGCAGCGGCCGCGGGGCTGCGGGGGCGGAGGCTGGGGCTCCTCCCGGAGAGCCGAGGGGCAGCATCGGGCTCGGAGGGGGCTGCGGGGCAGCGGCCGGCAACGAGTGAGGGGGTGGAGTGAGGCAGGGCGGGGGCGGGGGCCGGGGTAAGGCCGGGACGGTGGCACGGGGCAGCCGCCAGGCGGTGAGGTTTGGCGGCCCGCGGATGTGGGTCAGGGAGGAGGCGAGGCTCCCCGCGGGGTTTGGGGCACGAGGGGAGCCAGGGTCAGCGTTGCGGGGTAGATGAGACTTCCAGAGGGAGGGCAGGCCCAGTTGGGAATGGGGGTGGGCGCTGAGAGACCGGGAGGAGCGGGGATGCTGCGGAGGTGGCCACGGGAAGGGCCGGGACGGTGACACGGTACTCGGTGGGTCAGAAGGTGCAGGGAGCTCTAAGGCAGGAGCAGGGCAAGGGCTGACAGGAAGCGTCGGGAAGGAGGAAGGAGGCAAAGGGAGCGCATACAAAGTGTGTGTGTGTGTGTGTGTGTAATCTCTCATCAGTATTCTTCCTGTCTGGGATGGGAGTTATTGGTTATTAGAGACCACAGCCTGATGATGTGACCCGAGTGTGCCCAGGAGGTGGGGGGTTGGGTGTCACGCTATAAAAGGCAGCGGCCACACGCAGCTCTGTGTCCGGGGCTGCTCCGCAGCTGCGAGTGTCAGTCCCACAGTGGCAGGCTCTGCTAAATGTCTGTCTGTGCTTGTGAGGACCCGCGTTACTCACTGCATGTCCGTGGCAGTAGGGATGGTGATGCTGAGAAGGACGGGCTTACCAGGAAAAGCAGTCTCATTCAGTAGAAAAAGGAAATGCCAGCTCAGAGCCTGTTGCGTTCATTCAGAGCCTGAATTCATTCTTCTGAGACATATTTCACAAAGGAGCTTGGAGAACTCTCAGATTAGCAGGATAAAAAAAGAAGTGCTTTTTTATAAGAGCATAATAAAAGGCCACATGTTTTAAGTGTACTTCTGTATTAGCGTGCGGAACCCTTCTCCTTAAAGGCCCAGTCCTACAGGCTGCCATAGGAGGTGCTACATTGAATAATGTAATTTTGGGGAGGGGAGGAAGGCCAGTGCTTTTGAGTATAAGCCTTCATGGTTAAAAGCCATAGGAATGTTAGACTGTAAGAGCTGTAACTGAGACTAAATAAAGTCTTACTTGAACCTGCTAAAGAGCTGCCTTCATTTTGATGCAAAGAGAATAAATTTTGATTAATTTCTTTAGTGCCACACTAAGTTAGTATTTTTTGTAGAGGAGTAATCCTTATTCCATGTTCAGACGAATTTATTTGGATGTTTTTTAATAGGAATTTGTTAGACTGCTAAAAATTGCAATTGCTTCTTTATAATAACTCCAGAATATTGTATTTTCTGTATATATTAACAGAAAAAACCCTTTACATTGTGAATAGCAGGAGAAGACAGTCCATGCAGGGACTGTTTTACACAGGCTTAAAACAAAATCCATCATAACTGTCCAGATTTCCTGGTTTTCTGTTTCATTTTGAATTGTCTGGAGAAAGCAGCATACAGCATCTGAAATGGAGGGGGTTGGGATTTGGGTCTTTGTTTTGTGTAACATTGGGCTGCAGGGCAAGGGGCTTCCCCTTTTCTTTTTGTCCTCTCTTCCTGGCTCTGTACAGCCGTGCAGAAAATTCAGTGCTGAATTCCAAAATTCAGTGTTACAGCCTTCACTTTTCTACAAAGAAAGAATGAAAAGGGCAGTATAAGAAGGATGACTTCAATGCATGGCTGTTGACAGTGAAGAGAGAAGCCAGGCTTAAAAGTAAAAGCATAATTGCTTCTTGTAAGCCTGCAGAAGATTTCAAAATTTCATATTGGTCATTTCTCACCCCATACTGGGTTTGTGTCTCCAGCTTCAATGCTGAAACCATGGCTCTTGTCCTTAGTTTACACATAGGATCATATTCAGATACCTGAAAACACTAGAATTTACATAAAGCCTAGTCATATTTTTATATTTATGCAATTAAGAAGTGTTTAGAAGCAGGGAAGCCCTCTGCAGAGTGTCCAAGGAAGTGGCTTTAAGACATACCATTGCAGAGTGCTGCACTTGAGGCAGCATGGAACCAGGTCTTCTGGTTCTGAGTCTTCTCTGTAGCCACAAGAATTTCCTTCCACCAGGCGTTACTGCAATGTCTATGAACCCACAGTAGCTGAACAGCCTTCTTTACTGCCTACAAGCTTTTTCTGTTAACTCTTTAGTTCCAGGCCATCTGTTAGAGTTGAAGATGTTCATTGTATGTGTTTTGTAAGGGCATTGTCTTGACAGCAGTCCAAAGTGCTGCAAATACCACAGTCACAGTAGTACTGGAAATGCTACAAGATTAATGGGTTTGAAGGCAAGAGTAGATAGTTTGAGACTGTAACCTCTCCTTTACACAGAAATGGTTAAGACTTAATATAACTGCATTAGTGGGGAAAAAAAATCATTATTTGCTGTATTAGTTCAAAACTAGACTCCGAGGCTTTCTACTTGTGGATGATAACATGAGCAAAATAGTTCCTTTTGGCTTTATGTTACTTGAACAGATGAGCTGTGATGTTTTATTTGGATGTTTGAAATCTGGTGGGATGTACAGAACATGGCATCCCATCCCATACCCCTGTGAAGCACTGATAGTCACCTGCTTTGACAATTAATTGCAATTGATCTGGAATTCAGGATAGGCTTCATAAACTATTTTAGTTATCCATATATATCTGATAGCATAAAGGAGATATTAAAGTACTCGTGTGCTGTGCATCCTGGTGAGACAGGTCGGGACTGCTGCATGCAGCTCTCAACTCCTCAGAGCTGTGCTCCTCTGCATGTTGCAATGCATGCAAAACACGCTCCCCAAGCAAGGACGCAACTGCAGTTCACAGAAGTTTTGTAAGGAATTGAGTGCTTCTCTAGGGGAAAGTGCTTTTAGGTTTGTTGAGTTAAATTTGTGAATACTTCAAAGGATATAGTCTCTAACCAGCATGGCTTATGTTCTTTATGGCTGCTTAGAAAAGTTGAAATACAAAGGGCTGTTGATAGGCATTAGAGACTGGCATTTTACATTTACTTTTTGCAGAAGTGAATGAAGCAGGAAATGTGTTGCATCTCACAATAGGGAAAATTATCTTGCCCGTTACAGAACAGAGAAGAGTTTAGTGTTTCTCTTGGGCATATTATGATCTCACTCAGTAACCTAGTCTGGGAAGTTGCATGATACATCTACTGGCATTTCTGTGGCAAATTAAAAAAGGAGTTGTCAAGTACTCCTGCAGAGGAATGTGGGCAGGCAATGCATCGTCCAATTCCTTTACATATAAGGTAATCTCTTAACTCTCTCTGAGAGGGAAGTGCTATAGAAGCCTTGCTATCTCGTCAGGTTTGGATGATACTCTTTCATTTCCCTGTCTTTGAACTGGCAGGATTTCAAAAGCTAAATAACAGTCTTACTAGCAGAAGAGCTGGTCTTCGTTCTTCTGATCGCTAATTCTGTTTGCAGTTGCAACGGTATTTTTTTTTTTAGAATGGCTTTAAAATAAAGCACTTTCTTAGTATTAAGCATTACAGTCAGTAAAAATCTAACAGCCTGGAATAATTTAATACAACTACATAAAACCCCCAAGCTATTTAAAATACTTATTCAGATATATGTGGGTTTTTAAGCTTGTTTCTTAAAGAAAAGGAAGTTAGGTAGGTAGCCTATCCTCAGTGGTCAGGACCTTGGAAACTCCTGTCCACCTTCAACCAAATTTGAACAAAAGATGTCTCAAAGTTTCTTAAGTTCCCACAAGTTTGAGGAAAACTGGCATTCAGAAGAGAGGAGAAAGCTAAACGGAGTGTCCTCAGAGGAACAGGGGAGCAGTTTTTTGTGTTCTCTGTGGCAGCAACTGGCAGATGGATGTACATGATGTAGCCAGCTGAAATGTGCTGAGCTCCAGATCAGCCACAGCATGTCATAGCTGCTACTTGGAGGAGATGTCATAAGACATACAGGAGGAAGTTGGTGTTATTGTGGTGGGAAGAGGAAGGGGACACAAAGTACAAATCCATGGTAGATGAGGCTTTGTAAGTTCAGTTGTGTGCAGAGCAAATGGGAGACTTTTTTTTTTGAAACATGCAATAAAACCTTAACCTGGAGACTGTTCTTTAAATGCTTTTATAAAGTCTATATAAAACTGTGAATAAATTATTTTCCCTCTGATGGCCAAAAAATCAGAGTGAGATGGAGGATACACCATTAAATCTTGCATGTTTAGTTTGGTTAATTGACAACACTGTACCCCCAAAATATAAAATATTGTTACATAATCTTAGAGCAGATGTTTTCTGTAGGTGTGAAGTGTTGTAGGGCACGTTTCTCTCAGCCACAGGAGGTACTACCCCTGTTCAAGTTGATGGGATGAGTAGAGCAGCATGTTGACCTCAGTTTCTTACTTCCTAAGTTTGTTGTGTGTGGATCAGCAGAAGTGGCCATGGCTGTGTTTGTAGGATGAGATTCTTACAGAGGTACCTGTTCCTGTTCTGCCTGAAGGCATTTCCCCTGTGCACTACTGCCTGGCAGTGTTCATGTGTGATACTTGACAAGACCACACCAAGTGGTAATCCCTGCCAAGGCCTTTCAATTGTGTTTGAAATGGACAGTATCCCACCAATAGTGAGTTGAAAATTCCTGTCAGTCACTGGTGACACAGGCTTACACCGAGTGGCACAACCTCCCACAAGCCAGTAGATGGTGCCAGGAGATGTTTTATGCTAACGCTGCAATACCTTCCGTTTGAGAAGCCCTACTTCTCTGTCTCTCAAATTGGAGGCACAAACAAACCTGGACAAGGTTCTGTAACCTCCTGGCAGGCATACCCTGCTCTTGTGTTTCTGAAAGCTGTGAGTGAGGCTTGAGGGACACAAGAAGACACAAGATGTGGTCGCCACGCCTGGGTGCAAAACATGCTCCTAGGCAAAGGATTCCTTTAAGCTTTCCATCTTTTTTGGCTGATAGAGCTATGTAATAAATTGACAGGTTCATATTGTTGCTGAAGTTTCTTGGTTTGTATTTTTATATTTTGGGAGTAAAGCTTAATGTATGCAGGGCACATTCAAGAATGATGCGTGTGAATAAATATGTGCCCGTTTTCTGCAATTCAAAACTTACCCAGCGGAAAAAGGGAAGGAAATGCAATTTATGTTGTACTATGAAGTATAATCTGAATTGTCTGTAGTGCAATGGTTAGGAGGTCTACCAAACCTCACTAGGTAGTATGTTTAGCCTGTTGTGTGATCAGTATTTTAAACCTGACCTCTGTGTACTCTGAGTTGTACTCTGTGGATTTATCGCTGACAACTCATTTTTTTATTTGTGTTGCTTGTGTTTGACACTGCACAAGGAGTTTCACAGAGGTGTTTGAAAGCTTTTTACATATAAGACCATTGCCATTTCACCTCAGCACCAAAAGACATTCAAAGTTATAGGCAAACTAAATTCAGCAATTTAGACTCCTGTAGGTGTTTTGATTGGAGATACCTGAAGCTAAAGGTGGTGTACCCACAGGAATGGATAGCTATACATTCATGTCCTTAGAGGTATAACAGCACAGTTTGCTATTAGAACTACTTGGTGCTGATAAAATTTGCATCAGCACCGGGAAAAGTGATACCATTTTCAAACTGGGGTAGGTAACACAATGAAACTCCTGTGTTCCCAGGCCTTTGTTTTGCAAATAGGCAGATGATATGCTGTAATCTTATTTATTGGGTAACAAACCTTTATAGACCTTAACACAAATTACTGAGCAGCAGGTAAAATCCTAAACACCTTAGAAAAGGATTCTTCATGAGCTCAGTACTGTAAGTTCCAACACAGAATTGTGTGCCTGCTGAGTTGAACTCTTCCTGTAGCTCCTTGCATTTGTGATTTTATTTATTTATTTATTTATTGGTTGATTGATTTTAGAGAAAGGAAGCCCTCAGGTAGGAAGATCATGCAGAAGTACTTAACACAGTCTTACTCTGTTCTTCCAGCAGTGTGATGTAGCTATCAGCTGAAAAGGGTATTTGTTATCAAATGATACTCTTTTAAAGAAGAATATATGTGGCATAGTGTTAATTAGGGTTAAGTATTTTAGGATGTCTGTTTGTGGTAACAGATTTTTCACATACAAACAGAGCAGTCAAGGCTTCCACAGTTTCTGTCTTAGAGGTGAGAAGTAGACTTTCTGATAGTATAGCCTAAGGGGCAAATAATTCAAGTTAAAATGCCTGTAGCACTGCTCTCTAAGCTTAAACACTGGTAACATAAATTCAAATAAAAATTTCATGAAAATAAATATCTAATGCATGTTATCTGGCAGTTACTGATTATATTGCCATAGTATATTCCTTTTCTTCTTGTGTGGTTTTATTCAGTTTTGGATTTCAATGATCCCTTCAGTACTGAAGTTAAGCCAAGAATCCTGCTCATGGGATTGAGAAGAAGTGGAAAGTCTTCCATTCAGAAAGTTGTCTTTCACAAAATGTCGCCGAATGAGACTCTCTTCTTGGAGAGCACAAACAAGATCTGCAGAGAGGATGTTTCCAACAGCTCCTTTGTCAACTTTCAGATATGGGATTTTCCTGGGCAAATTGACTTCTTTGACCCTACGTTTGATTATGAGATGATTTTCAGAGGCACTGGAGCACTGATATTTGTTATTGATTCTCAGGTAAAAAAAGTTTCTTTAAGCTACTCTTTTCTTTTCTTCCTTCAGCAGTAGAAAAATGGGTTGGAAAGCATAGTTATTTCAAAGCAAATAAATAATCTACATCACAAATACAATAAAAGAAGTCATTCAAACTTGAAGAGCTGCTTGGCTATTTTTAATTTCTCTCTGCAGTATGTTCAGAGGTTAACTAATTTGTTTTAACATCTCAAGGTTCTTGCTTAGATTCCTAAGTGCTGACAGCATGAGATTGGTGCACATGCTGGATGTAGGCTCAGGCTTCTACTTATAAAACATTAAAAAAATTAAGCTGTTGTTGAGCTGTAGTACTATCTAAAAATAAGTATCATAAAATTTAATATATATTTTTAAAAATACTTTCATAACTTGCAGCTCTTCTTTTTCCTTTATTAGGATGATTATATGGAAGCATTAGCCCGGCTGCATCTTACTGTGACCAGAGCCTATAAAGTGAATCCAGATATCAACTTTGAAATCTTTATCCATAAAGTGGATGGTTTATCTGATGATCACAAGATTGAAACGCAGAGGGATATTCACCAGAGGGCAAATGATGACCTTGCAGATGCTGGATTGGAGAAGATTCACCTCAGGTGAGCAAAGCTGCTGTGCAGAGAATGCTGAAGAGGAGAGCAGCTTACTTGACAAGTTACCATTTTCTGTTCTCTTGAAGTAGCAGGCACCATGCTTTTGATCTGTGAAGGAAAGGGATAATCAGAGATGCTACATTTGACCTGAGCCAAAGTATCTTATTTCTGACTGCTGTCTTGGAGGGAAAGATGGAGAGCTGCTTAATAATAGATGACAAACATGCCAGAGTCCTATCAGTTTTTGCTGCGGTTGCTGTCGTGAAGTAAGTTGGCTTGGACAGTGACAGCAAACAGTAGAGTTCCAGGCAGTGGAGTGTATGCCACTACATCACTTTTGCCTTCTTTGAAAGCTCTCTGCCACACAGTCCCCTCCCAGCTGCTCATCCTCATTGCTGCAGCCTGCTTGGAGCCACTTGGGAGGACCTGTGCTGTATTTTTGCCTTATGTCTTCTGGTAAAGTGGAGTACTGTGGCAAATAGTGACAAATAGTGGACTTGTGCAGGCTGGGAACCAGAGGATATCAAGTTGTCATGGCTTTCTTAGCACTTTAAAGCCAAATGCAGATATATTACAAAGAGGCCTGCTCTATGAACATGCTAGCTCTTTAGAGCTCTTAACTGCTCGACTGTATCACTGCACTGATAAATGGGCCCACAACTTTCAAAAAGTAGATCACCACAGACATAGTCAGTAATACTCCTCTCCTGCAATTTGATAAATAGTTTTGTAAGAATACCAGCATAGGAGTTGCATTAAAAAGTTCTACATCAAGGTCTAGGTTTCAGTGTCTAGGTTGGGGTTTTTTTAATGGAGAGATGAAGTCCTGTGCTTCAATCATATAATGACTTTTGATCACAGGGGGTAATTGCATTAGTGTAGACACTTACTGTTTGACAATATTTTATTTCACTCATATTATGAAAGGTACATCATGTTCACAGTATGTGACTAAAAGGAAAATGTGATGACGTTTTTTTCCAGCTTTTATCTGACAAGCATATATGATCATTCTATATTTGAAGCATTTAGCAAAGTGGTACAGAAACTGATTCCACAGCTCCCAACACTGGAAAACCTGCTTAACATCTTTATTTCAGTAAGTACTTACCATATCCTTTGTCTGTAGATCTGGCTATGTCCGACATGCATGTTCAGATACTCTGTTCACTGGCTTAGAGTGCTCATGATCTCTAAGCCTTCTCAGACATCAAGGGCAATGTGAACTCAGAGAAATTACCAGAACTTAGTTGAAATGCACCTCCATGCAGCTTGGCCTCACCTCCCTGTCTACTAAACAGCATTGGTGAGCTGCTGAGATACTCATAGTATTTCCTGAGTCTCATAAAGTGGGTTAGCAGCCATCACTTTTCTGCTTGTAACATCAATCAGAATGTTGCAAAAGTCTGTGCTGCATGCATTTGTTTAAGTTGTACTTAAAACTTGTACAAATAAATACTTAAAAGAACATAATCTAGTCTGACCTCATTTGTGGAGCTGTCTGTAATGCTTCCCAGAATTAATTTTACTTTGTATCAGAAGTTTACCAAGCTTAAGAAAATCTTATGTTGTGAAATTTTTAGATGTAGAGCCTACCACAACTTTTACCACTTCCATAGTTACTCTGAAGGCCAGTTAGGGAGCTTTGTATATCTAGTGGTTTGTTACCACTGTGGAAGAGATTGCTTGCTCCACTCTTCTTGTATGTCTGATCCCTTCCTTTCCTTTGTACTGGTTCTGACACTCACCTGTTCCCTCATGGGGTTTCTATGACATGCACTTATGCACTGTTTAATTTAGTTAAAAGCAGGTGGTGGAGGAGTCCAGCGTGCTCTTGTTATGACACAAGGTAAGAGATGGAAACATGGGGCAATGAGTGAAGGGGAGCACAGTGAGTAGGTTGTGAAAAGGGGAAACTCCCTATTTTAGTGGTCATTAAATCAGGTCATAGTGGCTCTGAAAACTGCACCCTTTCTCACAGTATTCTAATTTTGCACTTGGCATCTAGCACTAATTTCTGAAGCTTCAATTTCCAAGCAAGGTATTTTGTTGTGGTAATTTTTTTTGTGATTTTGACATAAGAAATTATTTAATATCATTCAACAGCCTGGAAGATAAAATTAGACTTCTTGGTTTCTCAGTGTGAAAATGGAGAGAGAAAAGTTGGATGTGAAGGGGAAAGCTAGGAATAGAGGAATAGAGTTGTTCCAAAACTTACTGTCTTACTATTAAACAGCATATTTATACTATTTCATAATAAATGGTTTGCAACAAAGATCTGTTTCTTCCAAAACAGCTGGACTGTATACCAGTTCCATGTATTTCATGTAGTGTCAAAACTCCACAACAGAAAGGTAATGAAGAATTGATGACAACAACTCTAGACCATTTAGATACTGGTTTTGGCACACAGTCTTACAGAGAAAGCTGTCTGAATATTAGATTTCCTTGTGCCAGAGTCACCCCAGTCACTCATTGTGAGTCATATCTTTGTATGGAGTCTCCTCACTGTTTGATCTTGGTGAAGGGTTTGTACAGAATCTCTACATGAACTGAAGACAAGCAGCTTCTTGAATGACTGATGACAGTTGCTTGTGTGTCTGAACACCCAGCCCCAATCATACCTAGAATATCAGGTATAATTTGTAAGGAAGAACGAGTATTTCAAATAAATGGGAAGTCCAGAAAAGTGAGGGCTGTGTGCTATTTCCCCTGTTCAGTATGGGAAAGAGTCTCAGACTGTTTCTTGGCTCCAGTTTCTTAGTGACCAAGGGCCACCTGTAGCTGCATCACTGTGCCCTGAGCATGCTTGTATCTTCTGTCTGTAGACAGAGAGACTCAGAATGATTATCTGCAACCACAGGAAGACTAAACATCATTCTCCCACATACAATTAGTTACGGGGTGCCTCTTTACCTTCTCAACTTAGTAACAAATTTTGCCGTGGATTTTGGTCACGTCTTACCTCAGGAAGCCGATGTGTTGGATATCAGGGTGTGGGTGTATTCGTGTTCTACTTTTGCTTTTGCAGCAGCATTCGTGAGGAAGTGCTTTCATACATGCTGTGGAGACTTCCAACACAAAAAACTGATGATTACAAAAATAGATCCGCGATCACTCTTAAGTTCACAGCAGGTTTTTGCCTAAGTTTATAACGCCACAGTGTATGAGCATTTTTGAAGAACCATCAGTGTGATAATACTGCTTCTGCATTCTTTAACTGCTTGTAAGTCATAAAATAACAGTTTGTTTGGCACTCAAAATCCCTGTAAATCTTACCTAATACACTTAGCAGCTTCATATAGAAGGATGCCTGTTTCTTAATTACTGTGGCCTTATCAACCAATCAAGTTGTGTGACATGGGAATGTGGATTTTCATTTGAGGGTTGTTCGGTTTGTTTTGAGGGATATTGAAATGTATGAATAAAACTAAATAATAATTAATATAAAAATAAAATTATGTACAGGTTTGATCATTTAATGACTTAAATTTTGTAATCTGTAAATTCAGAGGTAGTGCTTAAAATTAATTCATGAAATCTGCTGTTTGATGTAAGACCTGTTTAAATAATTGTCCAAAATCCATTCCTAACTGGATGTGACTGGTAATATCCTCTTAAGTTCTTTTGAGAATCGCTTTTTAGGGCCAAATTCTGGCTTACTCTTCATACTTTAAAGACAGAAAAAGATAAGCCTGCTTACCTAGCTAGGAATTGGAGTAATACTACCACTTTTACTGAACCCATTCTATTTAAGGAATAGAAACTGTCTTCTATGTCGTCATACCCCAGATAGTTGAGAAACATGGTTTGAATTTCAAGTACCTCATGGTTTTTACTTATCCAAAATAAAATCTCATATATTCATTGCAGATTTTTCACAATGACTGTCTTGGTTCAGATTAACCATGGAATTAACCATGGAATAGGCTTATGTAAATTCAGAGAGCTTTTAGCACATGTTACATCTTCTCTGCAGACTGTAGGGTTGTGTCAGAGAGAACTGGTGTTTATTCAGACCCTGCTCTCATTTAATCAATGGCAGCCCTTCATTCAGTGAGGAACCCACCTGCTCTAGTAAGAGAAACAGATGACTTCTTATTGTCATTTTCCCTGAGCATTAATGATGTAATGTCTCTTCGAATAGTACTTTTTATCCACCTTTTCCTGGTTTTTTTTGACTTGTTATTATTGTTTCTACAATTTCTGTTTGGGTTTTTTGGGGGCTAGGTGGGGTGGAGGGAGGAGGGTGTTGAGTAATTTCCACACAAAAATTTTGGGAAATCCTTTGATTTTTCAGTTACAGTTGTAATTAAAACCCCTGGCAAATGAAATATTTGAAGGCATGCGGGTACAATTTAGTGGTTGCTACTCCTGGCAGTCCATCCTGCTGTTTCACAGAGATTTCTGTCACCCTACAAAGTTCTAAAGAAGTAAATATGTGCAGTTTCTCAGTAGGTCCTACCACAATGGATTACTTGCAATTGAAAACAAGCTTAAGTTAAGAGACCAGTTCCTGCCCTTACCAGCATGGGTAACTGCTGGCATGGCAAACTGCTCAAGATGAAACCTTTCTGAACTGTCACTGCAAGTACAGGCAGGCTGCAGCACCCGGAGCTCTGAGATGGAAACATCACTTCTCATTGTTAAATGTTACTATATTGTCACTGACACCTTAATAATTTAAAGTGCATCTTACGGGTACAACTGAAATTGTTGCTATGTCTCTCTTTGTGTAATGCAGAATTTTGTAATTGACTTCTCAACACTGACACTGCAGGTCTCATGTTCCAGCTTCTTCTGTCTGAAATAAGTGTTTTCAAATACAGTTTTGGCCATGAGTTACGGCTATGTACTTACATGATATTTCAAGTGAATCTTGTAATTAATCTTATTTGACAGCATCTGTTGAACTGTGTGAGGTGCTGTCAGAATTACTATTTGAAAAGTAAAATTACAGAACTGCTATATGTGGCCAGAGCAACCAGCATAAATATGCATACATTTTTGTTCTTTGTGCTCAAAGAACATAGACTCATAGAGCCCTGTAGGCTGAAAGTGACCTTAGAGGTCAGCTGCTGTTCAGAGTCAGGCCAGTTACAGCAAGTTGGTTATGGCTGGGTCCAGTTCAGCTTTGTGCACGTGGAAGGATAGAAACTCTACAAACTCTCAGGTCAGCATGCTCCCAATCCTTCACCACTCTTAATTTTTTCTTTTCTTGTATCAAGTCAGAATTTCACCCTGTGCCTTTTGCCTTCTGTCCTTCAACACTGTAGCTCTGAGAAGAGTTTGGCTCTGGCTTCTCTGAACCCTTACATTAGATACTTGTAGGTAGCAATGAGCCTTCTCTCCTTCGGGTTGAACAAAGGCATTTGTCTTAGACTCTCCTTGGACGCTGTGCTTCAGCCCATCTACCTAAGGTATCCACAGTGTATACTTTGTTTTGAATATTTATTTGTTACTGGCTTACTAAAATATGCCACTCAGAGAGTCTTTACCATTACAAAATGCAAGAAAATCACCTCTGTACTCTGTTATTGCTAATGGATGTTTGCAGCCTTGGCTCCATGTGCAGTGATGGAAGAATGACGCCTTTTTAAGAAGAAAATGCCCAAAATGCTACTGGCTATTGTTCAATAGCATATATAGTGTTGGAAATTTTTCTGCCTGTTTCAGGAAGTATGGAAAGCAGGAGAGTCACTTTAGTCACATAACTATGTGTTGAATAGTTGACTTAGAAAAGAAAGAAGAAAAAAAGAAAGTTCTATAACTACAAAAGAAGCTGAAACTATTTGAACTTCTTAGGGATTTTCATTGTGGTTTTTGGTGGTTACAAAACTACTGTGGCAACAGTCCCAAACCATGTTAAAAAGGGAATCCCATATATGGAGACAATTCAGTTGGATGGAGAAAGTTGCTTGTCTTCCGGTATAGGTGGAAACTGAAGTGTATTTTATAGCTTGTGCTTTAGCAATACTGGGAAATTGCCCTTTCTTTTCATACTGGAACAACTGCTCAGATGTAATCCCTTGATATCCAGATAGCCAGCAAGGCTACCGTTTGCAGTTAAGCCATACACATTTTTTTTCCAGGAAGCAGAGGCTTATGGTAGTTCACCTTATCTACACAAAGAGTAAGAGCTAGCATTCCTGGCTAGCTTCTCAGAGCTGTGAATTGATACATCTCCAGTATGGAGAGCGTCTTAACCAGCTTGGCAGGATGACAGGAACATAGCTGTCATCACTTTAACAAGCCTGAGCATATTAAACATGGCTTTAACCACCAGTGCTGCATGAAACCTGAAGGCACCATCAAAACACTGGTCTTTCTCCTGTGATCCTAAAAGATGTTCTACAGAGCCAGACAGTAGAACAGCTACAGACCAATGAAAATACCTCTCCGTTTCTTTGAGAGCACAGTTCCTGAACAATACTGTCTTCTTTGTCCATCAGCGTTTTCTTTCCTTTGATTCTATCTTCTTATATTCCCAGTTAGAAAAACTTTGGATTCCAGCTTTCTTTTATGTCTGTTGCTGCAATTAAAACACCAAAAGCTTGAACTCTGAAGGTTTTTCTGCTCCTTGTTCCCCCTGCATTTTCCACTGAAAAGAAATGTAATCTCTCTAGGTGGAGAAGTTTGGAAGTGTAACTTGGCATTATGTCTGCTCAGAGGCAGATACTGCTGGAAGGTCTGTGGGCACCATGGTTTGTTACAAATACAACAGTGCTGTATGTACAGTTCTTTCAAAATGAGCTTGATTGCAGTTTAACTTCTTTAGCCTAGTTTTTTTTATAGCAGGCAAGTAAGGGAACAAAAAAGCTTGGTGTTAATTTGAAAACATGGCTTCCACATTTTTTTTTTCTTTTTTTTCTTCTCTTGAATAGAATTCTGGGATTGAAAAAGCATTTTTATTTGATGTAGTCAGTAAGATCTATATTGCAACAGACAGCACTCCAGTGGATATGCAAACTTACGAGCTCTGCTGTGATATGATAGATGTCGTGATTGACATTTCTTGTATATATGGGTAAGTAAATTGTTAATGTTTTCCATAAAGTTGTGTACTGACAATCTGAATAACCTCAAAATTGGAGTGATGTGGGTATCAACACTAATGAGAATGGGTAATTTGCCAGGAGAGGGGAGGAGGAAATGGCTGGCTTCTGAGGGAACTGATCCTTCCCAGCAACAAGCACTGCTCCTGGTTCAGCCTCTTTTGTGAGCATCTTCCTCTTTATATACTAAAAATTTTATTTGGAGGAAGAAGTGAGAAGAAACCAACCTAAAATAAAAAGAAACATCTTTTGTTCCCTAGGGATGAAGTCAACAGAAGGATGCCTCCTGTTTTAAAATGAAGTGGGGCCACATTTAGTTTCATTTAATAGCCAGTGGCCTCTAATAGCCTCAGAGGGTTGTTTCACTCTCAGTTCAGTTCTCTGTTTGTCCTCTATTCCCTGCATGACCCTTCTGGGTTTTTTCAGTTTCCACTTCTTAAACATTAGCAGGTGGGAATCAGCTGGGCTGTCATGTACATCTCCTTGCAAGCTGTGTTTTCAGTGGCTTGGCCCTTAGCTAAATGTAATGCCAGCCATTCCTGGGAAAGGCAGGGGCACAAGAAGAATTAGTGCATTAAAATGCTTACACTTGGAGGCCAACGCACAGCACGCTTAAGAGAGTGGTAGGCTGGGGTAACTTGGCATTTGTACCCACTGACAGACTTCTTACACTCTTGGAAAAGGTACAAGGGAGAGTCCTGGTGCAGATGTGCAGTAAACACTGGAAAAATAAATTCTTGAATACTTACCTAAAATCTTTGAAGTTTGTAAATTCTACCATGCATTTCCGAATTTGGAGACATCACTTCACTAACTGTATAAGAACTTGTTTTACAGAAGTATAAAATAAAGGATGCTGATTTTTGTAAAGAGAAAGATGCTGCTGTGTAGTTCAAAAGACTGTGCATTTAATAGTTAATCTGTACAACACCACTTGTGGGGCTCTTTATTTACAAAATGCTATTCTGCCACTGGTTGTGTAGCCATTTAGCATTTATCACCAGAGATCTGCTTGCCACTTTTTAGTTACAGGCTAAAGACATGATACTACAATTCATTTCTTGTCTTCTGTTCCTGTGGAACTTTAATATATAATTGAGACTAATTGTTCTGGGAGGTTGGTGATAACTACTCATTTAACAGTATCTGTGTGTGCATTCAGGAATGAGAATAAAATTACAATGTTAAAATGTACAAAAACATAATACAGTGATCATCATGACACAACATCTGTGAAGGAGAAATCTCTTTTCATAGTACGATGTTGCAAAAGCCAGCATCTCATGAGGAAAGTCTCATGATGTCTTAAACTATCAGTCAGCTGCCACTGCTCAAGCAAGGTTACTGGGTTTGGACTTACTGTACAGACCTACTGTTTCACGTGTTTGTGATAAGTCATAATATAAAGCACTGATTAAAACAAAAGCAGCCTTGTGGCAAATGGGTGGTAACTTACAGAGGAAGAAATAAGGTTCTAGTTCAGGCACTTGGCAATCAAACAATCTGATTTCTAGCCCCAGATCTAAGGTTTGGTGTGTGATGGGATAAACAATTTAATCTCTTTGTCTTCTTAGTTTACATAGTGTGTAGTTTGAAGAAAACTCTCCCTAAAAGGTTAAAATGAAGATTTCACGAAGTTTGAGATTCTTTGGTGCGAGAACCGGTCGGTGTAGGAGTACTTTTGTTAGCTAATCTGATGTCTTACCTTTTCTTGTTTGTTTGTTTGAATATTGTTCTTTAGGCTTAAAGACGATGGCACTGGAACTCCTTATGACAAAGAATCAATGGCAATCATAAAACTGAATAATACAACTGTCCTTTATTTAAAAGAGGTGACAAAATTCCTTGCTCTTGTTTGTTTTGTCAGAGAAGAAAGCTTTGAGAGAAAAGGTATTTTCCCCTTTTGTGGTATTGCATTAATTTTCCCTTGTATTAGTGAGTTAATGAATAACTGAGGTTGTTATTAGCTGATAACAGTTTCTAACTATGATAAATATTGAGGTAAGTACTACTTGATAAAGCCTACATAACATGTTTAAAGGTATGAAGTACTTGTGCTGGCATTAAGATGATATGAAATCATAAATGTATTTGATAACTTTCTGATATGAAAGCATTTGAAATCTTATATTCAATGCAGTAAAGTTTCCACCTGCAACTGTAGACTGTGTTAGTTTATCTTGACTGACACGGATTTGTACCTGTTGATACCAGCATACACAGTTGGAATAGCTTGCCTGCTTGCCAAGGGAAAATTTTTGAAACTAGTTGATAGAGTGTTCTTGCTCATCTTTTATCTGAAAGGAGGCTTTTGAAAAGTTGCATATTTTGGACCTAGTCCTGTTTAAGAGTGCTTTAATATTTTGTAGTTTAAGTGCATAAATGTCTTTGTTGTGTTTCTGACCCTGGTCAAGGTCAATACTGAGCCCTAGTTCATGACCTCTGTGCTCACTGGCATGATGTTCACTGAGTTACTGGTCTTTGTGCCATGCCCTGAGACCAAAACTCAACAGCGGAAGAGTGAGCCATCATCTGGGCTGGTGTGCCCTATCCTGTGATATTAATTCACCAGTCAGTGTTGGTGTGTTTGTGAATGCAGCACTTGTACCATGTCTGCTGGGCTGTTTGACAGCCTAGTGAGCTTTTGACAGAACTTAAACTGGTCAAATGTCTCTTCCATACCTCTACCACCTTTATTGCATATGAATGTTGGATGCAGTCACTCTGTTGTAAGCATAAAAAGTGTTATTTCTGCATCCTCACTAACAGCACCATTTCAGAAAAGACACCAGGGTGAACAAACAGCCATTAGGGTTTGTCCATAACTGTGTGAGGTTGTTGTGTCTGCATAGTTGGGAAACTTGGTAGCCTGCACTCTTCTGCAGTTCAGTTCAGGTATTATAATGGAGATGAGCTTTTTGTGCCTGATGATTTCCAAGTAATATTTTGTCTGAACTCTAGGGAGAGGGAAGATAATTCCTGGGAAAAAACCCCAAAATATAACATGGTGGATTTAAACCACTTAAAAATATGTATCTCCTGTTAGGGACATTGAAGTGGAAAATGCTGCAGTATTTGAGTTAAGAAAGCCTATGGCATTAAAATTGAATGACGTCATGAGCTCAGTACCAAAATTCTAAAATTGTATTGTGGTATTACAGAATTGTAGCACTCAGTAAGTCTTCCAATTGACTACCAATATGGCTTTACAGCTTTTCTGTGGGATCACATTCAGCCTACTGACATGGTAATGTGATCTGCCTATTATGTAAGTATCTAACCTAACAGCATGTCTATTGTGTTGGTTTTTAATTACAATGTAAGATGAAATAGAGCTGACTGAGATTTGGTAATAATTCTATCAAGTATCCATTTCAAAGTTTATGTATTGTCAAAAAAGGAACGTTTCTTGATGAATAGATGCTACTTACTTTTATCGCAGTTATTCTGTAAAACGATTTCCAAAATGACACCATATTTTATGAAAGCTATCAGTTTTTCTTCTATTACACTGAGCACTTCTTCAAAGCCCTTTATTAAATTAAAACTCTGTTCTCTGCCAATGAACTTCTGTTTGTTTCCTCTTAAAACTTGCAAGTATATTAAATAGCAGACATAGTATGAAGCTGTAATGCTTACTGAATTATTTGTATTTACCAAATATGCTTTTGCTTAGCACAGAAAAAATTCCTGGACAGTTTACTGAATATGACCTCCAGACAGAGAGTATGGTATTTCGCTAAACAGAGAATGTAAGCAATATTTTGATTACCTTATTTATATGAATATCCTTATTAATATGTAAAACATTTCTGTCTCTCTAGGATTAATAGACTACAATTTCCATTGTTTTCGAAAAGCCATACAAGAAGTTTTTGAAGTAAGAATGAAAGTAGTAAGATCTCGAAAACATCAAAGCCACCTACAAAAAAATAAAAGACCCACTCCCAATGGGACACCAAGAATGCCACTGTAACTGAGGTTTTCTGGCAAAGTGGCAAGCAAAGTTTTCATGAAGTTGATGTGACTTCTGCATCTTATTGCACTGAGTGAAGAGGAAAACAAATGGGACTGTTGTATTATATGGATTTTCCCTGAACGTTCAGAAAGCACTGTTTAAATATTTTTATCCAATCAGTTTTTTTCATATAGTGAGCACTTTGAGCAAAATGTTGTATATATAAACATTGAGGTGAACACTTGTAAGAATTTTCTTAATATATGCTGTAAACCTTTTTCATGCCATATTAAGAAAAAAACAGCTGTGACAGAAATACTGGGTACATAATTTGCACTTTTTCATGTTTTCCTTGTGGAGTTGGATTTTGATAAACTTAGTTTTTATGGTGATTTTGATGCATGGTGTCAGGTAAAATGTATGCTGTAGTTTATTTACCTGCTACAATCAAATTGGTTAGTAAACAATTAAGAAAACTTGGTACAATGCCTTTTTAAATTTGTGACAGCTAATACCTAACATTCATACAGATCTAATTTCATATATTTTTCAATTTGTAAACTGAAGAATAATATTGAAGTATTACAGCAATAAGCACCTTACCAGGGATCGTAACTGGTAGGTAAATATTAGCTTTTATAAAACAGGCTTTTGGCCAAATTTCATCTGGAGTTCTCCTTAACACTGGTCATGCCCTCTCTTGGGTCTGTTTTTATTATTTACCTCAGCATATACCACTAAAATACCTTTCTATAAAGATGATTGTTTTGTAAAATGGCTCTATGTTGCACTGGTATTTTTATAAGGCTTCAGAGGAGTATGTTGTATCTGTATGGCTGGATTTACACTACTCAGTTTGTGTTGAGAGCCTTCACATATACAGTTGGCACAGTGAAGAACCTGTATGTATTTCCACCCTGACGTTGTGATGTACTGATGAGTCGTAAAGATGTGAGCATTGTGCTCTGATTCCCTCTAATGGGTACATCTGTGATTGAAACCAAGACGAGACCATTAAAAAGAGGACTGGACAATCTACCTGCTGTAATATTCAGCCTACATCACTATTTCTTATTTTAATACTGAATATGGGCAGATTTACCACAGGATCAGCCAGGACAGCGAGCACTCTCAAACCTAAAAAGAAGCAACACTTACTTTCCATGTTCTGTATTCAGTGGTTTTGTTTAATTAGTGATACAGAACTACAGTTTCTAGTTGGAAGGGAAACTTTTTTTTTATCAATTGCATGTGCAGTCCAGTGGTTTTGTTGGCAGCCTTTGGGAGTGAGAAGAACTTTACCAGAATGGGAGGCAGCTTGCTGTACACCAGAAACAGGTAAGGGGAAATGTACCTTATTCACAGCTAATCTGCCCCTAGCCAAAATAGCTCTGGAGTCAGGCAGGAGGATTGAACCAATAGCTCCATCAAGAGTTGTGTGATAAGTAATGCAGTTCTAGGTGCTCAGGAAGGTAAGAAATACTGACAATACTGATCCTGGTGCTGTTGTGAACAATAGTGACAGTAGCTATAGTCAAATCAGCATGTTTTCAAAAACACAGAATTCAGATTCCTTTTGGTACTGTCACCAGTAGTATCTTAGTTGAGGGCAATTCTTCTGACTAGCCCCCCAGGTAAAGTAATACAAAGCTGTTTTCAGAGTTCACCAGAGCAGTGATGGGTAAGAGACACCTTTTGGCAGCTTTCCACAGGACTTTCAGTTTGCTGAAATCCACCACTGGGTCACAATTTCTGTTCTCCCTTCACTCCTACACATACCCAGGTGTAGGTGGCTATGTGGGACTAAGAACACCTACCAGGCTGGGCCAGATTTTTTAATGTGTAAATAAAGTATCTCATCATAGTGGCTATGGTATGAGTCGTAACTAAATGTAGCTTCCATATATTTGGCCTGAATTCTATGTAGTCGTGCATGCTCTTGTATTAAAGACCATCAGCTTGTTCAAGACAGTGGAGTTAGCTCTTGTCATCCCCTCTAGAATTTGGAATAGGCTATTTAGCATGATTTAGTGAAGGTGACTTTAGCCAACATAAAATTTCCAATTGGATATTATCAGAGTAAGTGTAATTTTCATCAGATTACCTCTGTTTCAAATATAAAATTGAAAGAATTTTAAAAAATTATTACTTTGTGTTTAACTTCAGCATTTTCAGGTTAGGTGATGACTCATTTCACTTTTGAGTAATCACTTTGTAATGTTCTAGCTGAAGTGATAGAGCACTGAGTGGGGCATTCTTTTTAAGAATGTATTTTAAAACTTGCTTTTTCTTTTTAAAAAACTAAATTTTATTGAGATTCTAGTTTTTATTTTAAAGAAGTTAAATACCCAGTGGGCTACAACAGCTACTTATGACAAGGCAGTGTTGATACATCTTTTCTACAATTTGAAACTGTGCAAGAATTAATTACTTTCCAAATAGTCCAGTATTTCTAAAGTACCCGATCCATAAGTCTCCCATTTTTTATTTGTCATTGGAGTTGACTAGAAATGATAGGGACCATCAATGAACTAGCCATGTCATTTTAAAACACTGGTTTATAATAAACCCAAACCAATTTAGTATCCCGCAGACATTTTTAAGTCAGGAGCTAGATAACTATAAAATATTGGTTCCAAGAACTTGTTGTAGTTGAGGAAATCCCTGTAAGTAATTCAACAGGCAGCAGCTCAGAGTGTGTAAAGGATTCTCTGAAGAGTTAAAATACACCTTTGAGCATGCTCTGGAATGGCTATTTAAAATGTTACAGTGCTGGAATATTTTCTAAAATCCTGTGATTACCAACATGCATTAGCATGGAAGTGTAATTGACAGGAGCAAACTACTCTGATAAAGCATGATTCAAATGGATGACTTGAGATCTCATATTTCATGATAGCACTTTTTTTTTCCTCATTAAAACAAAAATTCTGTGGTTTCTTGCATGTGAAATTTCATTCCTGATGGTTTGATACTAAGGGAGTTCATTCTGTGAAAGTACTGCAGGAATTTTTAAAAGAAGTGTTAACCTGTGAGCTCCCTCCACTTTTATATGCATCATCAGATTAAGTTGAGGAAGTAAAGAAAATAACCCTAAAGAGGTCACTGTATACAGTAGCAACTGCTTCCTTTAATGACGTATTTACTGTCACTGTCATTTGCAGTAGTCACTGTAGAATATTTTTTTCTTAAATTGAACTCTGAGGTTTTCCCATTTTTGTACTGAAAGATGTACATGACATTATGCCATGATTTTTGTGCTTTATCTCTGTCCTGTTTGATGGACAGATCATTAACACCAGAATTTCCTTAAGATTCTAAATATTTATCAATAGCCACATGTGAATTTACTCAATTACAGATAGACATATGAAATTCTCCAATTTCAGCTGTGTGGAAAATGAGAAATAAGCTTGGTTGGAAAGTTCTTTTAGGCTCCTCTGATACCATGGCATATGGTTGACATCCTACTTGATTTCTCACTGTATTAATATTTGCATATTAGCTCATGCACATATCTTCAAATAGCTGCGTTTAAAAATGACACTAGCAGATTCTTGCTTTTAATTTGTTTTCTCCTGATATCTTCTGTGTTACCTTTCTCAGTTTGCTATTTCTGAATTTCTCATTTCGCTGTAACCAGGTCTGATACCCAGTCTCCTTGGTTCCTGCCAGCCTATTCCCTTTGGCTTCTAGGCATTATGAGCCACAGGCTAGGTCTTGAGCTAAACGATACTGAAAAAATATTGAGTACCAAACCATCTAAATTGTAAAAATCCATTACATGCTATTAGCATCCTTAAAAAGATTCAACATACTTATGTAATCCTGGTTTTTATGCATGCCATAAAATACATGTTCATATTGAAGTTACAGTTTATGTTCACAGTCAGATTTTAAACATTTCTTAATCATCTTCAGAATGTATTTTGAAATTTTAAAAATACATATATATATATAAATATGTCCAGGACAAAACCCCTAGTGCAGCAATCTATCACAATGCCTCTTGGACTATCTGTCTAGTCTATCACATTTTCAATAAGGTGAAAGATTTTCATGACACTAGTCAGAGAAGATACTCTGCTGAATTATTTTCCTTAATACCTGGGCTTGCTACAAGAAAGAAGGATTATTTAGTGCAGAATAGCAGAAGAAAAAGAGAACCCATTGGTGTCCTTTTTAAAAAAAACCCAAAAACAAAAAAACCAAGCCAACAACTAACATGCACTAGCCCAAATTGAGAAGCATTTGGATTAGACTCGGGTGAGTGCAAACATGAGAGGCAAGAAAAAAAGTAGAGTGGCCAAAAGTACAGTGTGTAGGCAAGAACATTGTGGTGTATTCAAGCTGCCTTACACAAAGTGTTCAGGTTGGGTATTAGGAGGAATTTCTTCACAAAAAGGCTGATTAAACAATGGAATGGGCTGCCCAGGTAATGGAGTCACCATCCCTGGAGGTATTTAAGGAAGGACTGGAGATAGCACTTATAAGTGGCACTAAGTTGACCTGGTGTTTATAGGTTGCACTTGATGATTCTAGAGGTCTTTTCCAACTGAATTGATACTGTGGTTCTGTGAAAATGTAGACCAAGGAAAGATAATGGGCTTATCACAACAGGATCAACCACAGGGAGGTGGTGAGGGTGAGGCTGGTTGCACCATATGGTCCTCAAAGGCCCAAGTGGTAGTGCCCTGACAGGGTGCGACAGGATCAAAGCTGCCTCTCCTACTACAGCAGGATTTACCCTTTGTGTAGGTTTTTATCTCCATTCAGTGCAAACTAAATGCTATTCTTAACTGTGCTGAACTGAAGTGTAGTGTCAGTACAAATATAAGTATAAACCATATGAACACATTCACACTGGAAATCAAAAGGAATTCTAAAGCAGGAGAGCAGCACAGGGAGAGCAAACAGCCTGACTATATCCAAGAGGAACCTCAGCTTGCCAGTGAAAATGGTGTAAGTCATGGTGTGTCAATTCCTCGAGAGTGCTAGCATCAGGGAATGCTACAGTCTTCACTCACTCTCTTATCAGCACTGCGAATTTCTGACCCAGATGAACTCATGTTTGCATTTGGTGTTTATGTTTCAGGTAGGTGCCCACTCGGCCAGTTCAATCCATGCATCAAATTTATGTTCTTGGTCCTCAAAACTGGGCTGCCTCTGTACTCCTTCCCACACAGACCCCAAGTCTCATACCTACTGCATGCTTCCTTGATAAATACTGCCCTAGTCCTTCCTCAGCTTTCTGTCATCCAGATAAAACAACCATCCAACAGTTTTTGAGCCAGTAGTGCTTTCAGACTCCTTCACAACTAGGTGCTGCAAGCTCTCTTCTGCAGCTGGAGTTCCTCTTAATGCTGGTGATAAAACTCCCTAATTGGATGAAGTGATGGATGCCCCAGCAATAAACTTAAAACCTTTCAACAGCATTCCTGGGGTTTCTAGTAGCCCCACCATCCAGTGTAGTGATGTCATTCAACTCTGACTTGTTCTGAGGTCAAGTCAGCTATGGATTGAATTTTCCCCTTGTTTATGCACATCCACATCTGGTTTTGGGGCTGCTTTGATAATGAGAGCCATCTGGGCTATGGGAAATGGAACCTGTTTCAACTCCTTTTGCAAAGCAGTATACAGAGAGAACAGGTGTGCCTTCTGGGAAATCCAGTAGCATCAGATCAAAGATCCTGGGACCATATTTGTCTCCAAACCCTGTGCTGAGAAGTGGAACCATACTCTGTTTCTCTGCAATGCCCTTTTCAATGACTGAATTGTCCTCTGGTGAGCCAAATGGTCTGATTCACAAATTGCTTCTCTTTCAATACTCCCTTTGCAGCTGCTTGAACTTCTTTGGGCTGTCAGTATGCCATTCATCGTGCTGTCTTGATCTCATATCCTAAGTGCTGAATGCAAGTTTCGCAGCAGAGGCACACAAATTAACTCACTCCCACCAGTCCTGTTCCCCTTCCTCAGCACTGTTTCTAGCTCTGTTCCTTCAGTAATTTCATTTCATATTTCAATTCCACATTTTCTGTCTATAAAGCAGCAGTTGTCATTCATATTTTGTATTCTTCATCAAGTCCATTATGCAGAAACTTGAGTGTTGGCTTTAAATTTAGTATTCTCTTGGCAGATTATAAATGCCTTTCTGCTTTACTCAGTACACCCTCTCCCATGAAAGCTTCCCTCTCCCATGAACTGAATGCTTTCATAAAAGTTCCTCAGGATGGAAGAAGTTTTCCTTCTTCTCACCCCTTTTTATATTGCTACCATTAATAGTCCCCATAAAAATCCTGTAATTTGAATAGTTATGACAACACCAGACTGCACAATTGTTTTTAGCTTTTGTTATTTCTCTTTCAGAACAACAACATTCCTCTTCAGCCTGCATCCCCTGCAAGTCTGCATCCCCATGAGTCACTTTGCTAAACACCTTTCAGCAAGGAAAAAAAAAAAACCCTGCAAGCAGCTACAGACAATTTAGGAGAATAAAGTAATAATTTATTGGTTAATATAGGTAGCTATGACTAGCAAGCTACTAGACTAAGCATTAACATGCTCACCTCCCCGTGCAAGACAACAGATGAGTGTTCTCTGGCTCAAGTGTCACCAAACTGCCATGTTTGACTCTCTGCTTTTTCCTTCCAGCATTTTACACCTTCTCAACACTGTTGCCTTTTCTCTGGACCGTATCTCAAAAGCTCTTCGTCCATCTCTGGGTCTGTCTTACCTTGCGTGGCTCTGCTGTGCAGCTCTTTGTCTGAGAGTGCCGAACCAAGGCTCTGTGACTAAGCCCTACCAGGGCTGGCCTGTGGAGCCCAAGCAGCTGAAAATGCAGAGGAGAGTGCCTGGTACGAGGCAGTGGAGATCAGGTCAGTACAGTCAGCTGGAGCCCAGGGAGCAATGCAATTTGCCAGAGGGTAGGCATGTTTGGTCAGCAGAGCCACTCTCTGGGCTCTCCTGACTGTTGTGATTGGGGCTTTAGTCTGGGTGCCCACATGGATCCCTTGTGTCATTGAAGGTGCTCTAGGCACTTCACCTGGCCTCCTGCTGCTGCTTTGCTCAGAATGGCACCATTCTGCTCTGTGTGGATATCTGGCATACCTTAGGATACCTCAGTCAGCATCAGATGCTTACATGTGTGCAATTGAATCAAGTCCCAGATTTCAGTTAACCATCTAAGAAACTCCTGTGTGTCCCAGATACCTACAGAAGGCTGGTGAAGAGAGCTGATAACTGAAAGTATCTTGGTTACTGACACAGTAAGCTTAAACTGATTGGTAAATGCTTTTTGAGGAGCTTTAAATTAAGAGCCTGATCACCAATCCTTTATTTCTATTGCTGAGTTAGTCAGAGCTGTATGCAAGCAGCTGTATGCAAGCAGGAACATGCAACTGCACATTAAAGTCGTGAGTAACAGTTTTGGAATGGATGGGGTGGAAAGATTGCTTGATGGCAGTCCAACAGACAACCCTGACTGCCTTCCCTCTGCCGGATGTGCAATTGTGAGGACAGGTGCTCCTTCCCCAGAAGGAAGCTCATTGGGAGTAAGGTAAAGTGAAGGGGCATGGAGAGCAACTAAAACATGGAAAAAGTGACAAAAAGAAAATCTGGGGCCTGAAGCCCTAAAGAGATCTGGCTGCAGGAGTCAAAGGCTATGCCCAGCCTTTTTGCTTTAAATAGTGGCACAGGAGCAAAATATTTTTTAATCCGAGTAGTTTGCAACTTCCTCCTACTATCTAGTGTGCTCTGCAATTTGCATGGTAAAGAATATGCACCAGAGAAAATTTCTGCCATTATCTTTAGCTGCTAAAGATAGAGCAACTAAATCAGGGAAGTTCAGAGTTACGAACAGCTGTCACTTGGACACAGCTTCAGCTTTGACTCGGGTCTTTGCACATGTCTTCTGAACCAGGAAACCATCTGAACTATTACAGCAATGATGCCAGAAGATTGTAAGTCAACTGATTGTCGTGACTCTCCCCATTCTTCAGGGAGTAAAGAAAAGGTGAAAAATATGTAGCTTTATTTTGACTTCACATTGTAGAACATCTTGTTAGTCCACACTAACTCTGAACCAATGGTCCAGATCAGGCACTCGCTTTCTTCATCAATTAAAGCAATCTGATAATTCCTTTCCCCACTATCTTTCTTAATTTCTGAAATAATGCTAACTAAAAGTCAGCTGGCAAAGTCGCTGTTTTGTGAGATGGTTGCCTTAGAACTAAGCTTGAAGAACAGACAGTAACTGCTTTGCTGAGAAGCACCATCCATCTGTGCAATTGCTACAGGGCATTGGTTACACAATGCCACGCTTGTTTTTATCGGTGAGGAGGAGGTGTGCTTGTTGAATCCAGATTTACAAGGTCTGAATTCACATAAATGATTTTAAAAGCTGAGACTGTATTAGTCACAATGAGTGCCATGATGATTTCTCCTGCAAGTGAGTCATATTTGTTCCTGCTGACAATACAGGCATGTGAATATTGGATTCCTTAATTCCATTACAGGTTAATTCTGCAGTCAACTGTTTGTATTGAAAGGCTAGCATTATAAATGAGGCATACCCTTCTTACATTTTGGGAATTCGTAAAAGCAGGGTGTGATTGCTCTGTACAAAGAACTATTGTATTATAATAAGCTTCTGTGATCTCAAAACTTCTCTAAAATAAATAATTTGTACTTGAGTTTATGAGACAGCCTACAAAGCATATAAACACCACTCTGAACTGACTTTAGGTAATCATTTAACATATTTATACACTGTTGAAATGTACCTCATCTCATACAATTATACAACCTGCACAGAGAAATAAATAGGAGTTCAGTGTCACATTACCTAGCATAACTCCCTGTGATCTGTAAGAATATAACAGATGCATCAGACCTTTGTGCAAAAACTGAACCCCTGTGTCACACAGGTGTTCTGTCTCCCAGAGAAAGGGGAGATTTTGGGAGTAACTCCCTCTTTGGGGGCTCCTCCTGTGCTCTTCTTAGAGAAGTGTCCATCCCCCCAACTCCGCACGCTGACCTTTTTGATTCCCATTCCTACTGGCTGAGCTCCTTTCTTAGACATTTAAAATCAGTTCTTCAAGGATTTTACTGTTAAAAACAAGAGACTATATTGACTGAAAAGCTTGTAATTCTGAACTGAGGGGAAATGCAGGATACACTTCTCTCAGGAAAGGAGAGTTATGTGTATCAGATGCAGCTATACATATATACATATAAAAATACCTAACTAGGGTGGTCTAGAACACAGAGGACTTAGCTTAACCCCTTTTGCAGCTAACTGAAAAATGCAGGAACCTTTAAAGCAGGATTTGTTTGGTGTACAGCTAACATCTATTCCAGGCAAGATGTTCTCTCCATCAGCTATAAAGTGAGCCTCAGGAAGTCAGGTCAGAAATGTGTGTCGCTAGTCTGCAAGTGTTCAGCAGAATTTTTCCCATGTATTTAATCTGACTTGGCCTTTCTTTCACTGTAAAAACACCTTCAATTGAAAAATTAGTCATTTTATCCAACCTTATGATTGTCATTGTTTTGTAAGTTTTTTTGCACCAAGAGGGCCTATATGCTACCAGGTGGATGTATCAGAGTCTCTGGATCTGAAGGTAGGTGGATCTATCAGTCTCTGTTTTCATCCAAAGATAACTACAGAAAAGTACATAGAAACATGAGTAAAAAATTTCAGCACAGATTCAGTGTGGCATTAAATAACAAAATCTTTGTTGCAGCAATGTTCAGGCAAACTTTCGGTTTCTATGAGCTTTAGCTGAGCATGTTTATTTTTTCACCAAGTTAGATCATATGACAGGATACACAAGATACATGAAGTGCTGCCAGCATGTAGGATTTGACTGCAATTTCACTGCTATATTTGGTGTTTGGTTTTAAAACCCACAAGTTCTAGTACAAAATGGCTTCTTCCTGCAAAAGTCTAAACAAAAGGCAGATGAAAACACAAATCCAAAGGGTATTTTTAACCAGAGGCAGGAAGAGGAGGGAGGCTGCTGCTTTTGAACTGGCAACACTGACTGTGCAAGAGCTCTGCAGTGCCAGCTCCTCATGTGGCCCAAGCAGCTGCTGAGATGTGGGGTTGGGAATTAATCCCCAGGTCTCTAACTGTATGTTGATTACCTTGCAGGAATCAGCACTTTCATCTGGCAGCATTCATGTCCTGCAGCTCTGACTTTTAACTAACAGCACATCTGAAAATGAAAGCAGTCTTGTACTGCTAGCTCTGTGCAATACTTCATGGCGATTCCCTCAGCTCCCAGCCAGGCCACACTGCAGCTTACTTAAATGGGGAAAATGTGCACCTCCTTTCAGCATTATTTCTCCTGCTTTAAGTCTATTCAGCTTATTTTCAATAGTGCTGAGCTGCCATGCCGTTCGAGAGACTATATATCTTTTTTTAGCTGAAAGCCCAAGTTTCACATTAACTGCAGGTGCTTCCTCCTTGAACTACACAAAATGACACTGTGCATCCAGGGTCAAAGGCCAGAGCCCAGAAGGCAAAGCTGAACTCCACATTACGCTTATGTAGTTCATAATAACTACAACTTTATACTATTAATGTTTTTATACAACTTCAAAATTTATCTGCAACCAAAATAAATTTCAGAACTTTTTACATGGAAATCCAGATTTCTGAATGCAAAATACCTCTTTCATACTTTGGGGAAGGGCACGACTTAGTGACAGATTGTCCCAATGCCCTTCTCCAGCTGCACAGCAAGGTGGCTCTGGAAGACAAGGAAAGATGGGGCATACTTATGACCAAAATAGTTTGTGAACCTGACAGCCAGTGCCTGCAGCTCACTGTCTCAAGTGGTCAGATCAACCATTGTTAGCTAGAAATGCTGAAATATCATCAAGAATTGATGGCTATTTAATTTACCTTAGGGTGCTTTCATTGTAAGAGGGAACCCCAAGGTCTGATGCCATCTTTTCCCATCTCTATACATTAATTATTATTTATAGTGCTTTGTCCTGTAAAAACGATGATCACATGTTCCATTTGAAAACTCTGCTAGTGTTCAGGAGTAAGGTCCCTTTCTTTACTTGTTGCTGTTACTACATCACTGTTCAACAGAACAGGAAAGGGAAGACTAACACACTGTTTTATGTTTGAGAACATGAAAAGATGAAAAATATGTATCTACTCAAATGTTTTTATTTACAACTGTTTGCTATTGCTGGTCAATCAAAGAGGGAAAGAGAGAACTAAGACATCAAAACATAAAAAATTATTTTTCTTGGTATGATTATGAAGAATATAAAAGTAACATGAAATTAAGGACAATTCATTTCACAGATGAAATTAAGGACAGTATGTGTTAGATGTGAGTTTCCAAATTATGATGAAGACTAGCACATTTTTTTCTTATTTACAGCTTTTACTGAATCAAAAGGAAATTCAGACTCCTGAGATTCTGACCACTTGAATTTAGGTATTCTCTTAGCAATACATTCTTAAAAGTGCTATCCCAAGCATATTATGCCTATAACCGGGTGGAAGAGAAACAGCTGTAGATACAAATATCCCTCTGTCACTATGGCATGCAAAAGATGGCCATTAAGTCACGCTCTTGCTGGTAATTCTTGCCTAAAATAATAATCATTGGCGTATGATACCATTTCAGTCTTTCACGATCCTGAAAACCAACAAACAAGATGCTACTAAGTCTCACAGCCAAGTCCTTTGGGCGGGGTGTGCGTTCGGTCTGTGGGGGTCCTAAAAGCCCCTTTTCCGAGCCCCCAGTTTCCAAACCCACCGAGATCCGGAGGCCCCTGGCCCCATCCCCATTCCCTGTGCGGGCCGGGGCGGGGCCGGGCCGGCCGCAGAAGGGGCATTGCTGTCATTGTCACTCGCGCAGCCACAGCAGCCCGGCCGCCGCAGCACCACGTCCCCTCCCGGCCGCGGTTCCGGGGCCGGGCCCGGGGCGGTGCCGGCGCGGCAGGTGCCTCCCCCCGCGGGGCTGCCGCGGGTCGCGGAGTGGTGCGGGGCCGAGGCCACGGCCGGGAGGAGGGCCGGGGGCCGCGGCGGCGGGTCCCCTGCGCCGGGGCGGTGGCGGCGTTCAGGCGGAGACCGGCCGGGTTCGGTTCGCCTTGCCTTCGCAGTGCGATGGCATTGAAACCTTCCTCCGAGATGTAATTCGGTTCAAAACACCCCGACCGCCAGGTCTGTGTATGTGTCTGTGTGCCCACGCATTTTTGGTGTTCGTGGAAACGTACCTTTGAACGTTTAGTCAGCTGGCCGTGCCCTGTTCCCCCGGGCATCGCCTCCTCTCCGAGTAGGTGCCTATGAGGGGACGGACTGCCAAGGATAACTTGGCCTGCGTGCCGTCAGTTTGTTTTGCACAAGTGTTGCTGTAGAGGCTCTATTTGCTTGTGTTTCTGTGTTTGTTCACATGTTTTGTTTGACACGTTTGCATGTTAAAATTCATGCCTATAACTCCTGGCATTTCCTTTGAATCCTTGAAGTGAGAGGGGAGCCTCAAGCGATATGGGTGATGCCAGGAGAAACAGCGCTGGAAGGGAAGGTTTTGATTCCTTGGAAGCAAAGAGTGGACAGGCCATGTCCGTCTGTATGGATGTGTTGGAGAGTGGCCCCTGACTGGCTGTGCCAGGACTTCAGCTCCTGAGAGCTGCTTGCACAGCCAGAGGCCTGACGCTGCCGAAGCAAATCTCTTCCGCAGCTTGTAAGGGCCGGCCGGGTCTGTGTGTCGGCTCTTGTCCTGCCTCTGCTTTCCCCTAACCGGGTGTTGAGAAATAGGCATTATCGCCTTCATGTTATTGTGATGAACAGTGGTGGTGTTTTTTAATCATACCGTCCTGTTTCCAGCATGGGAGCTGGGGAGAAACTGAATGTTTTGGTGACATGTACTTTACAAATGTCAGTGACACGCTTGTTTACAAACATATCTCTTGAGGATGATGTGTCTATTGCTAAATTATGTCCCTTAGCCTCACACCCAAGTTGCATAACCCAATGATAAGAAGGATCAATAACCAAATGATGAATTTATTGTTATTTAACATATCAGGAAGGAATACTTTTTTTAGGCAAGCATGCAGGATGTGTGGCATGTGTGAGTTTACAAGGCCACGCAAACATGCTCACTAGTTGTGGTTCGCCACGTCATGGGAAACAGTGGTGGTGTGCTGTATGACACCTGGGATCTGGGTGGAGAGGACAAATACTTGTGGCTTAATTTAGAAATGTTCTTCCCCTTTGTTGTTACTTGTCTCCCTTATATTCAAGAGAAAATTACTGGAATTGATTTTCAGCACCTGTGCTATTCCATAGCAAAATGAACTTCATGTGGCAAAGATAAATAATTCATACAATCAATCAATATTACTTCTCCCAATTACCACGTTTGCTTGCATATTAATATATTAAACTACTTCTTCCCATATAGATACTGAAAGTTTATAAATATATAAATAACTTCTAAAATCTCTGTAATGATTTAACACATTGATATCAGTAGTTAGGATGTGTGAAATCGTTCACTGAACAGATGGGCAAAAAGGTGTTGAATAAGTATAAAAAAATATTTTAAATAATTACTACACCTTCAACAGTTGTCCATTAAAGTGAGTTGACTGTAATTATGTATAGCCACTGCTTTTAGTCTGGCACTTTACTTGCTAACCAGGTAGATAAGCATACGTAATTACTTAATAGTTCTGTGCATGTTTTACAAATTCTGATCCTGTTACAGTTACATGTGCAGTTTATTGGTGGTATCTTACTCTCTCCATTCAACTGAGTCTTGAGATGGAATTGTAGAATATTCTAATATTAAGGTGGTTTCAATTAATATAAATGCACTAAAATACATAAAAAGAAGTCCACCACATTTTCTATTTCACAGGGTTGTGTCATCTCTGAACTAAAGAGATTATTTTGGTAACTGAGGCTTTAGAACAAGTAGCTGTCCTTTAGGACCTTTAGGTCAGCTTTAGGGATTTGGAGCATGCTATCTTGAGACAGAGTGGAAAAAGTAATCGTTTTGTACCTGTACAAGAAGCTTCTACTGTTGAAATCTGCTTTTGGACTTGAACAAACTGCAAATGGTAACTTCCATCTGCTCAGTAATTTTTAAAAGGGCAAATCCTACTAACCTTTTTCATATAAGTTGCTTTAATGCAATATCATAGATGAAATCACATTTTAAATTGGAAAATTTTGTTTAAAGAAACATGTGCCTTTATTGATCTTTTATTTTTAAGCTAAATCTGATGTAGAATTATGAAGCCCCTGAAATTCATCTGTGGTTAATACCTGATCCCTCTTCTGTGAATGTGCTAGGCCAGCTTGATGAGTGGGGATCAGTTAGGCTCTCCAGCGCCGTACTTTTTGTGTGCTCTCAAGCAGACCACAAAAAAGCAATATAGCCACACAGCTTTGTCCTGCTGCTGATTGCTCCTAGGCAATGTGTTCATCTTCTTCCTTATCCCTGTTTCTACAGCTAATATTAGTTCACCCCACCATATCTGGAAGATGGTAACTCTCCACAGCACAAAGCAAGTTGTTCCCCTGCACGCTGTTGATGAGAGGCGGCGCAGCTCTGGCAGGTCTCAGTTTGCCATCGGTACAGGCCATGGCCATTGCAGGTCTGGGATGGCCAAGTGGCTCCTGTCTCCTGTCAGTTATCCTCTGTATGAGCAAGGGGCCATGGAAGCATTTACCTGATGCTGTCTTCTCACACTGCCCATGGACTTGAGCTTCTTTTTTATTTCTTCCCAAAAGGATGGGTAATTTTGGAATGGATGAAATTTTGCACTCCACGCTTCAGGCTTCTTTGTATTGCTTCAATAAGGCAAAGCCTTGTAAGCTGTTGCTTCATATTTTTGTGTGTATTTTTGGCACTTGTAAAAGGGCAGACTATTTTCTGTCATAGGATTTCAAAATGGATTAGTCAATGTATATCAGCCTGCTACCAAATGGCTGATAAACCTCTCCCATCAATATTAAAGCTCAGCTGACTAAAGCACAGGCTTCATCCTCTTCATGCCTCAGGAACATCCCTATTTTCTGAAATTTATGAGACAGCTACTTGGAATAATCTTTTAACTTTTTTTTTTCCCAAAAGCTGTGACCCTTAGCCTGCTGTAAGATCAGACACCAAATCTTGTAGTCACTGCTCTTGAAGTCACAGTCTCTCGCTTTTGTGTAGGCTGTGGCCAGGCATCTGCACTGGTATTAGCACAGACACTTGAAGAATTATGAACAGCTACTTACAGTGCCTTACACAGAGCCCANTTGTTTTCAGCAGACCACCTCACTGATTAGGAGGCACATGGAGGGAGGCATGGCATGCTCTCCTGCATTTGTTGTCCAGGGGCAGTGCTTTAAGATTGTAGAGACATAGGAAACATAACAATGCTGAGATTGTGATCCTCTTAGCTGTCATTTTTAATAAGATTGCTGCTTTTTCCACAAACTGTACTTCTTTCTCCACTCCATATTTTGTAGAAGTGTTTTGTGCCAACAAGCACATGTTAGTTCTTTGTTAACAGAACAGAGCTAATAGGAAATAGCCAGTAGCTATTGTGCTCTTAGTGCCTTCTGTGTATGAAATAAGGATAGATTGTTTAAAAATAAAACGTTGAACAGATGCTAAAAATTTATTAAGGCTGAAGACGTTGTTTGATCTTAGTGTGTTCAACAAGCACCTTGCATTTTCTAAGTTTTACCTCCCTTAGTGTTGACTGAACAGTTGTTTTGAATTGCAGCTGCAAGAAGAGTACTGTACTTCCTGCTGCCTTGAGGGAAATAAGTACTAAAGGTTGGCTGTTTCTGAGGGTGAGAGGAAGGCAAGAGAAGACTAATTACAAGGTTTTTTTTTGTTTTTTAATAGTTGTTAATACTTTGTATTACAGGAGTCTTGTACAGGAGGTAGTGAAAGAATGTATGTGAGGGTGTGAAGATGTAAAGCAGCTATTCAGGAGGCTTATGGGTCTTAAGAAAGGATGTATCTGAGAACCTGAGGGTAAAAAACAGCTGGCCTGTTTCTTCGGAAATGGTGTTTCAATTTGTTTTGTGGCAGAAGTCAAAGGAACTGCCAAAGGAATGTCCTAGTCTTGGCTGGGATGGAGTGAATTTTCTTCCTAGTAGCTGCTTCAGTGCTGTGTTTTGGATTTAATATGAGAATCATGTTAGTAACACACTGATATTTTGGTTGTGGCTCAAGCCCCCTTTTCCCCTCTTCTGTTACTTTTAGTTCACAAACGATTGCATGTCACTGACAGGTTCTGAGCTGTCCAGAAGAATCACATCCACAAGGAACAGGTGACACGGAACCTAGTGACACCAGGCAGGTTGCTGTGAACCTGTTAGAGTTGCTGTTATGTTTAGGTTTAATAAACTATTCTCTAGAGAGTCCAGCAAAATACCAATGTTGAAAAAATACTGTTTTCCATATCAAAGAGCTAATGTGACTCTTTAAGTATGTTTCCTTACATGCAGCCATGACCACATCTCTAAAAGTGTTTTTTTTTTTTTTTTACTTAAAATGTCAAAGCTTGTCAAGTGTTGTCGTCTTACTAGAAATCCTGTGTACTTTACACGTGAACTTAATCCTAATTTTTTTTTTGTTATGTGATCCACTCTTTATGCAGTGGAACTACTGACAGTATGATTCACTGTTATTTTTTCCCCTTACAAGAAATTTAAACATTACCTTTAGTAAATGGGATTTTCTTTTGAATGCCAATGCAGTCTGGGTTCCCAGGTGCTTTGGGCTGCTGTGGGGACTGGTGATTCAGCAGGTGACTCTCTGTACTTTGACCTCTGCAGTCACTTGGTTACACCAGCCATGGGTAAGGCACTCTTGCCTCAGTGGTCAGGTATTGAGTGGAGGGGAAAAGAAAATGAAGCCAGCTGGATTTAAGAAGACCCTCCCAAAATGTCATCCATAACATATGCATGTAATTGAAGGGACTTGATGCTTGTCTCAAATGGTTTATGTGATTTCAGTTTTTTAAATTTTTCTATTATTGTTGTCTATTTTCCCTAATTGTAGATGGTAGCCTCATTAATAGACAAACGTGTAACAAAGATGACCTGTGTTTTACTAATAGCTTAAGTGGATTGAGTCGTTATAGAAGTTTCTCTGAGATGAAGGGTTTTATGAGAGTTTTACTTTCACTGGAAAAACTTCAATAAATAAATTGCATCCTTACTTGTGCTGTTTTGGTCAGCAGAACCATAGGGAAAAGTTACTACTTCTTCTATATTTCTCCTGAGTAGACCTCTAAATCTTGCTTAAAGTGAAAAAAAAAAAAAATAGCAGTCATAAATAAAAAGGTAGGAAACATTTGCCAAAGCAGTAAAACCTGTCAGGTTGTTTTATTCCTCTTTCCCTAGATTAGATAAGTCAACTTGAAAGATTGAGAGATCTCTAGCTTTATGCCAGCTGTTTTGGATTCCATTATTTATTTGTTCATTGTGTACTTTCTTTTTCAAACAGTACAACTGAAATTTCAGTTTGAAAATTCATGTCAGAGTTGAAAGGGTTGATGTGCATTTGAGGAAGATACTGTAATGCACAACCTTCTTTTTTTTATTTTTAAATTTTTTTTTCTTTTATGAAGAAAAGGCATAATGATTTACTGAGAGAACACCACAGATGTCCAAATCCTGTCATCCCTTTATGCAGTAATACTGACATTTACAAAGACTGATCACTTGCATTTTCTGTGTCCAGGTTTCCCAAGCCACAAGGTGCAGACTTTGTCTAGTTGGGCACATAGCCAACTCCACATAGCAGGTGTACTTGAATGTGACCTCCAGACATATCCAAGAGAAGCAGTTGTGTGAACTGGAGTTTCAGGGTAGCTTAAAGTAAATGATGATGAAAGTGGAATTTGACTGGACATGGCTTTTGGCAGAAATAAATCTATGAATCTGTTGGGGTTTGAAAGTT
>VXAC01005902.1:0-98873 GCA_013399225.1 Rhipidura dahli | reverse complement strand
CTGATGGAAAGCTATAGCTAACAGAACAATACAGTGGAATGTGAAGGCTATCATTAGGGGGCAAAACCAGACTTCAAAGAGGAAGCACATATGGTTTGACTTCTATAAAAATGGCAGGTGGACATGAAAAAAGGTTGATTTCAAATCAATTTTCATGATAGCTGCAACTTCTTAAAAGTCCAAGGTGGTTAATTTTCAAATTGGCATTTCTAGTATCTGAAATAAGATCACAGTTTTACAACTTCCTGAGGCAGAGAATGAGAGTGACAAGGTCATGTTGGTATAAACCAATGGCTACCCAAAGCAAGAGGGTTCTTGAGCAGCAAGAAACATTTTGCAAAATGCTTTCTGAAACTAAAGTTTTTATATGTATATAAACAAAATGTTTCTGAAGTCAGCCTGCTGTGAAGCATATGTTAAACTCAAGGCTGTTGGGTTGGATTTGAAAGGAGAACCTTTTGTTTATTGAGTACTAAGTGTCATTTGTATTACGTACTGAACTAGCAGTTGAATACAAAAGACGTGAACCAAAATGAAACACCACCACCTCCTCAAAAATGCTGTCTTTCCCTTAGTGATATGTGTTTCTTTTTATATGAAGGAATACATGACACTTCATTTTCATTTATGCGTTATCATATGTCATTTTAGATGTAGCATCTGAAATCCTCATGGCTGGAAAGTCAGAGCTCTCTGCACCTGTGGGTGACTTGCTGGTGATGTGAAAGAATAAGCAACTGTCACGTCTAAGTACAAGTTGAATTTATCCTTATAGATGCTGTATATGGTATTTTAATTGAAAAAGAATGTTAGCCATCTTGCCTATATGCGTTAATATATTAAAACCAGTAGATTTGATAGAAAATATTCCTGGTGGGATGTTCTGTTCACTGCTTCTCAGAAATATGGCAATGTTATGGCTCAAATGTAACTGCAACCTGCATGTGACTGGGTTTGGATCTGTATTCCAGCTTTGCTGCTACTCTGACGAGAAAATTTCTTTTATCCTGATTCCTGCTAATTCACTTCCTTTCTCTTTCATCTAGTTCTGAAATTGTGGACTACTCAAAATGTGTTGTGATTAAACCTTACCCAAAAGGGCATATATTTCGACAAAGTATAAATGATATAAAAATATGATGGTATCTTGCATGGGTGATTATCATTACTTCTAAAGCCAATGTTGTATCAGGGTGGGATATATTACAATAACACAATTCTTCAGCAAAAAACAAACAAACAAATAAAAATGCCCCAAAACTTTCAGTTGTCTAGTTATTTATCCTCTGAAAGTGTCAAGAAAAGCTTAGTTTTCGCTAATTAAAAAATAACTGAATGTCTTTTATCAAGAGGTTAGAACTACAATAGGACTGTATTCCAGAAGTTGCATGCAGACTGGGACTTGGTTATTCATTATTCCTGCAGGAAGACAAGATTGCTGTTTTGTATAATCAGATATTTTCTTCCCTGTCTGAGAACAGTACTATATTTTTTTCTCTAGTGGGAAGTGCTATTTTAGTACCTGAGACACTAAGCTGCTAAGTTGTGTCTGTCCTCAAGAAACCATCTCCAGGAATGGCTTTGTAAGGTTTTCTTTAGAGGGTGTTCTTTATTTTATTACATTCAGGGTTATGTGGGCTTTTTAGGGCAAATTAAAGAGATGAGAACTTGAATGAAAGAAACGAGATGTTGATCCACAACAGCCCATCTTCTGCCATTGAATTTGAAGAAAGAAATATTTTCTCAGCAATTTAGTTGTTAGTGCTCAGGTTGTGGGACACAAGTCCTTCCTAGCTAAAAGCAAGTATTTCTGGGTGTTTGCCTTCTCTGTCAGGCAAACAGTCCCACCAGCCAGTCTTGCTTATAAAGCTCCTACCGGGTCTCCTCAATAAAACCACTCTCTAGAGCACTTGGACAGAGCGGGGACTGTGGTGGTTGAACTGAGAATGGCCCATGCCTCCATCCTCTCTGAGGTTTCATCAATTTTCTCTGCTGGAATCCCGGTAGCAACATTTTCAAGGGTTCCCTAAAGGCAGATATGATCATCAAAAAATATTTAACTTGAGCACACTTCTTGTTACATCTGAATCAGTTTTCCCAGCTTCCTCATGGGTATAGAAAAATGTTTCCTTTTGTCAGTTAACATAATAAGTTCTGGAGTACTGTCAGGATCTGTCTTCAGACTGCTTCCTTGCTTGAAAATTTTGTACCACTGGAACTGCAGAATAATGATAAGAGAAGTGCTAAGCCTGTCCAAGGGGTAAAAAAAAATGCAACCACTCAGCCATTCTGTCTCTTTTTACAGGGTTTATTATCAGAATTCAACACTGATATTTTCAGGAGTTGCTGAATGGATCCATGCATCTGCTCATAAATTTATTCCTAACTCACACAGAGGAATATTTAAAAATCAAACTGCACTCTTTCCAGTGACAATAGAAGCACATACTTTGTACTTGTAAAATTTTAAAAGCTTCCTTTCTAGGAAATCATGAAGGTACCATTGGCAGAGCTGTTCATTCCTTCTAGCTTAGTTCCTCTTAGTTTCCTAATATCTGTCTTGATGGGAAAACATCAGAAAAATCTTGATTTTTCCAGTGAAAAATCAGTGTGAAAGAAGGGGCAGGAGAGAATATTTTTGCCCTGTAGAAAACACAGACTAGTTCTATAAATACAGTACAAAAAAAATAGCGTTTCCTTAGCACATGCACTATTGATTCAGTGTTTGGCCTAAATGGACTGGTCTAGGTTTTGACATCTTTGGGGAAGTAAGCAGTCCCACAGCTGGTTTTGTTTAGCCAAAACTCAGGTTTGACTCAGTTTTCCATATAATGTCTGAATGAATAAATTTGAATTAGACTGTGTTATTGTGTGGACAAACACATAGGTGTCTTTAAACAAGGTATGTATGAAGCATTGTCATTATACATTCTTTTCTTTATATTAATTAAGTGAAAAAGAGTGGTCTATACTGGAAAAGTATTGAGGTGGAAAACCAAGTTAGGGAATGTAGCATGGAAACAAAACCAGGGAAAATATTTTAATTAGAAATAGCAGTGGTCTCAATCACAATTATTATAAGTCCAGTGAAAACCACAGTCTTCAATGTGCTATGGCAAAGGCAGACACGGTCTATGGAAAAATACCTGGTAATCAAGTAATTTTATATTGAGAAAAATTATTTTAATCAGAACCACTTTTTTTTCCAGGCCTAGAACGATATTTGATGTTTCGTTCTGTTGAGGTTTAATCTCAGCTGGCAGGTAAGCACCACACAACCCCTCATTCATTCCCCACTGATGGGAAGAAGGAAGGAGTGATAGGAGCAGAAGTGAGAAAACCCATGGGTTCAGATAAAGACAGTTTAACAGCTAAAGTAAATCCAAAAGCAAGCAAAGCAAAACAAGCAATTCCTTCAACACTTCCCGTGGGCCAGCAGGTGTTCAGCCACCTCCAGGAAAGTAGGGCTCCTTCACATGTAATGGTGGCATGGGATGACTAATGCCATCACTCTGAATGTCCCCTCTTCCCTTGTTCCCCCAGCTTTATGTACTGAGCATGGCACCATATGGTCTGGAATATATCCCCTGGGTCATTTTGTGTCAGCTGTCCCAGCTGTGTCCCTTCTCAGCTTGTTCACCCCAGCCTCCTCACTGGTGAGGTGGGGTGAGAGGCAGAAAGGACCTTGAACTCTGTATGAGCTCAGCAGTAACCAAAACATCTCTGTGTTATCAACACTGCTTCTAGCACAAGTTCAAAGCATAGCCCTGTATCAGATGCTATGAAGCACATTCTCTCTGTCCCAGCCAAAACCAGCATGCACTCACTCTCCCCAAGAGTGAAGATAGGGCTGAAAGCAGCTGCCATGTGCTCTCTTTCTAACCCATAGAAGAGCCCTCTACAAAGGCATTGTTCTTGATGGACTTCAATCTATTCTCCACAAACCCTGGTGTGGGAGATGCTTTATTCCTCAAAACAGTCTACTGCAGTCTTTCACTTTTCTTACATTTTTCCAACATCTAACCTCTTAAGTAATTAAGTAATTTTAGCTGCTTCACCCATCCACCAAAGACTCGGAGTAGAATAGGCTCTTCAGCTATTTGAAGACCTATAATCTACTTCTCTTCCTAACTAAATCAGTCCAGCTTTTCCCAAATTTCTTCTTGTACTATGTTGATACAGTCTCTTCTTTCTTGTCTTTGAGAAGTCTAAAATTGGTCCACATAAAAAGCATCCCTAAGTAGTTATTTCTCATCCTCTATTTTGGTAGATACAAATAACCTCTATCAGTTATTTATATCTACCTTCCATTTTTCCTGACTAATTTTTAGCGTTCCACCAGTTTTCAAGATTGTTTTAAAGTCTGTGTTTGCTTTCCAGCATATCTATGTTTTGCTTCATGCTAAGAGCAAATGTAAGAAGCATACTTTGATGAATATATTCCTTTTAGTCAGTGAATGCTTCTGGCTGATTTTACAGTAAATATAAATAAAAGGATGAGGAGCACATCTGCCTAATAATGTAGTAACATTGATTAAAAGAAAAAAAGTGTGAAACAAAAAGATTTCAAAGTCACTATTCACACAGGATGGCTGGAATATTGCTTAAAGTAAAAACCTAGGAGCTGCGTAGAAGATATTACCATTTGCTGGGAAACTTAGATTCTGCAGAACTGGACTATTTTTAATATGTCTTAAAGATAAAATATTAATTAACATTTTCCAAACAAAAATGTGTACTGAATACACCCAGGAATTCTCTCTACTGTATCTGCATGGTTGGACAATACAACCTCCAGAGATCCCTTCCAACCTCAACTATTCTGGGACAGGTTTCAGGGTTTTCAGTTTTAAAGATATCGCACACTACAGTTTAGGAAGTAGTGTTGTCACATCAGGAAGTATCTCCAAGGTTTTCAGTTCCTGGAAAAATTCAAAGTCTTTAGGTGCCTTTTGCTCCTTAGGAAATATTGCCAAATGTATGAGGAGACTGTTTGCTAGTACCCAGTAAAAGCATATGAAAGAATGCTTGAGAGAGCCTGCATTCAAAGAAAAAAAACCAAAGTCTGTCTCTGTCTGGGAGGGGTAAGGTATGAAAAGTGCAAGAGTTCTTGCCTGTCATCAGGGTAAGGTGTCAGTAACATGCAGGTGAGTATATGTCAATATTCATGGCTGCTGTTCATATCTCATTGAGATAAGAATATATACACATCCATAATATGGATCCAAAGAAGTAAGAGCTTGCATGTGTGCAGAGAAAGACATTGTACCTGATATCACTCCTGTTGTTTTGCCTCAGCTACAGCTAAGTGCCCAGATTTTTGGTGTTCTGTCCTGTGTTTTTTGAGAGCAAACTCAAAATGTACTTCCATAGCTTCTCTTCTCTTCTTGACATGATGAAAAAATCATAGATACCACAAGCCACCACTAAAGCTTTGTTTTACTATTTATTATTGCTAAGTATGAGAAGAGAAAGTCACAGTGGTCTAATTGCTATTGTGGAGTCTCAGGAAAGTCAAGTTATTAAACAAAACTGTCTGTGCCCCTTATTTGATCAATTTCTAAAATAATTCCTAAAATTAAGATGTAAATACTTTTCTTTGTTTGTGATGCAGCTTCCAGTGGCTGCTAAAGTATTCAATTGAGGCATAACATTTTAAAGCCTTTTAAGAGCCAAATAAAATTATTACTTATAAATTATTAAAAGCCTTCCACAAATGGAAAAATACTTACTGAAAAGTCCTTCATAAATAATGTTCAAACTAAATTAAGTAGTAGTATAAGGAGTGCATTAAAGTTTGCGAATGAGATATTAGTAGTGTGCTCCCTTAACCTCAAAGTTATGATAGCTGGAGCACTTGCTACCCCTCCAAAACCGTGCAACTGTGAGTTCTGGCTCACTTTGGAAAAGAAACATGTGGTGCTACTGGAGATTGGAAAAAGAGCTCAAGGTCAGGGGTCGACACAGTAAGGGAGTTTGCTCTTTAAGAGGTTATCTGTGGATCTGCAAAGCCAAAGTGCAATTGGGTTCTGTGATGTGATTTTAGTGAGTAATTGTATATGATCGTAGGTAGTTTCAAAGACAAGGTTGGAAGATTTTTCTAACCTCCTTGTGATATCAATTTTGGGGAGTCTGTGTAGCTCGAGATGGACAATGCAGTTTCTTCTGAAATTGTCATCTGAAGAGATACAGCTGGTAACTGAATCATTTTAATTATAAATGTAGCAAACTGGTAATATGATTTTATTTCTTTCTCATCCCTGTGATACCTGTTGTGTAAATCAGCAGCTTTGTAGGCTTGTACATTTTTTGCCACTGGCAAAAATTCATGTTTGCTTTTGAGCTGGTACTGCATCAGAGAAAATTTTGCATCTTTATTAAGAGAGTACAAGTCACTGTAATTGATCTGCCTGGATATTGCATTATCTTTAGTCTATGAGTAGATAGTTTACCAGTGGGTTATCAAGTTACTGGCTCTTGATTATTCAAAACAATGTGAAACAAACATTTCCTATTGTTTTAGTTGTTTAGGGTTTCCTTGATTAAGCTGTCACTGCTGTCAGTTATGTTCTTATAAGCCTGCTTGGATCTATTTCATGTTAAGAAAAAGCTCAGATAAATCCAGGAAAGCTTAATGTTTATCCAATGTGAAAATAATTACTCAAAAGTGTTATTCTTAATCCATATAATTAGAGTGAGGAAGGAGAGATCAGTGTCATTGTGAATTATGCCCTGGCAATTGACTCTTGGTCCTTGTAAGTTTCAGGTGAAGATGTGAATGGATAAAGGTTAGATTAACCATAATCCAAAGTAGCTGCAACCTAAATCTGTTATGATACAAGGATGATCACTTAAAAAGAGCTGGATTGTGGGATTGTTTCTGGTTGGATAAGATGCCGCTCGACTGGGACTAGTCTTAAAACATGCTTAGCACCATGTCACTGCAGCTGTAAGCACTTGTGCACGGTTTCAGGCTGCTGCAGACTGCTGGGCTCTCCCTGCACAGTGTAAGACTACACTGCATTGCAATATCTGTACTTTACATTAACATGCTTTGCCCTGTGTTTCATGGAAAATAGATGGTAACTTCTGCAGAGTGATTTGCTCACTGATCACTTCTCTGTGCTGTTAAACATATTTCTTTGTGTTCACCATTTGAAACATTCTGTGCATCTACATGTAGTATAGTGTACAATGGTACAGGTACACAGTCAATAAAAATTGACCAATAAAAATGTAAAAGGGACTAAACATTTACTCTCTCTATTTTATACCATGATTTTGTTGGGTTACTAATTACTAGAAAAGAAAACACTCAGCAATATAGTCTGTGTAAGGATAAGGTTTGCAGGTAAGGTTTTTCTCTTGGAAGCTGCACAGTTTTCAGAAATCCATTATAAATGAACAAGACTAAATCAAAACAAATTCAATTTGAATGCAGGAGAAGTAGCATTAAAAAGGGGACATGTATGTATTAGTACATACTGCAAGCAGAAAGTACTTGATGCTTCAGAATTCCCTGTTTATGGACATAATGGTGACAGCTCAGTATGTGTGGTAACTCTCCGTAAATATGTAGACTCTTGAATGTCAATGGTTACTTATTGGGAATAACACTGCTGAAAGAGGAAGAGAAGGTGAAAGGCCATTTCTTGAAAAACAGTACAGGAAATACTTGGTCTCCGCAGATAATTTAATTGCATGATCCAGTCTTTCTCATTGTTTCAGTACAAATAGAAAATAATAAAAAGACATTTTTTTCTTATTATTCAATTTTTGTAGTAAGTGTCATGCATTTATTCTGACGTGATGTATTTGTGCAGATCTCCTTCATCCTTGCTGGAAAACTGGAAGCAGCATTCCTTGCTGCATGGCTAAGGTGAGGAAATAGTTAAAAAAGTAATTAATGGAATGCAAAAGCTAATAAGAGGAAAGTACCTTAGTACACACTTGAGCTAGAATCTTTTCTGTGAATAATTAAAATTATTTAAAGTTCATTTCTGGATTTTTAATAAAGTCTCAATGTCTCAATAAGACTTGTTCCTGGTTTTAAACCTTTCTACACTTAACTCACTATCTTATTTTTGTAGTTATTTTATAATCATATTACTTTTTCTTAAAATGGGGTTTAGTTAATGTTTGTGTTTCAAAAGAAAATTCTGTAAGAGGCATAACATTCCTAAATTTTGTTCCTGGCATAAAAATTACCCATTTAAAATAACATATGAAAGTGCTGAGTTATTTCTAATGCTACGTTATATGCTCTGGATTTGTGTTATATAACTTTTTTGTTCTCCGGCATCCTAAACTCCCCGCCTTTAAAATAATGTTTCATGGAAGTGTATGTCATTAAGAAAAACTTTCAGACTTACATCATAAAAGATTTTAGGGCAGGGATTTAAGTTTTCAAGCTTTAGAATTTAAGTCAAACTTTAATTAAAGTAGGTGAGGAAGAAACTTTCTTGCTTGATAGCTCGTTCCAAGGGTGTCTAGCTGAGTTTCCCCACACCTTTCAGCAAAGGCTTCTAGTGATTGATACTGAAGGGACCACTGGGCTCATGTAACGTAGCAATTCTTAAGTTAGAGAAAGAGGAGTGTAAAAGAAATTCCCACAGTATAAAGGGCAGTAAGAACTAAATGTAGAATTGCTAAAGCAAATTCTGACTCTGAAAATATTAACATGGAAAAAACTGGTTAATAAGGCAAAACGTCTCTTTAGGATTGAAACTGCAGAGAAGGCACCATCTGGACATAGGTGGGGCATGCAGTTTTCCTTAGTGGAAAAGATGAGTTAGGGCGAAAATGAACTGATATAGAGTTGAGCATTCTTGGCCCCTTCTGCATTTTGCAGCTAGACTGGTAAACAGCTGACTGTCTAAGTTATGGAAATGTCACTAACATATAAGGAAAGTTAACAATAAAAAGGAGAATAATAACACTAGTAAAAACCTTGAAAGTTTTTGAAAATTAAAAATCAGTGAAACAAAACCAGAAATGGAACCACATTTACCGTATTGAAAAAAAAAGAGAAAATCCTGTGAGAGTATTTGTAGTGTCAAAGACCACAGTCAACTGTGTACCAGTATCTGTAACTTTGGGTTCTTTAAGTAGCTTGAAATTGCTTTATTATTAGGGATCACAGAAACTAATAGTAATTAACACAAAGGAGATAATATAACTAGACCAATCAAAAGAGAAGTAATGAAATAATTCAAACATCAAGTCACAAATAGTCACAGAAGATAGAAGGTTTTGCTCTGAGGAAATTGAAGTAGCTGGTAAAAATGTGACATTTATCACTTTTAAGCAGCTTCAGTGTTGAATGATGACCAAACTCTGTCAGTTTTTTTGAGTAGTGATGATCCCAGGAAGCTTAGGGAATAGGAAAGGAGTTTCTGATGAATCAGGCTGTCTTTTGCTACAGGGTGAACAAATTGTTTCCCTGTTCAGCCTCTCTGAGGTCTGGAAGCCATACGTCAGTGGAAAAAGCCTTGGCTGATTTCTCTAATTTCCCAGGATTAGTGGGGTTTTATGCTAAAATTATGATCTTCTGTAACTTCCATTAGTGTACCAGAAAACATAGTTCAAGAATTAAACAATTCTTTTACTGACTTTAAATTTTATCTACCTACTTGCATGTTCAACATGCATCAACTAGGTACATTGCTGTTTCAGAATTGTATGAAGTATTATCAAATAATACAGAAAAAAATGTTAGAATATCTCTTGTTCTGAGACAGCATAGTAATTTACTGACCATGGACAATTAAGAAAGAAGTAGGTACCTTAGACAACCATGAAAACAGTGCAGATTAGTCACAGTTAATCTATTCTTGTAACCCAACAGAGTTTTTCAATTTAAGAGAAAAAGGAATTTTATTTGTGTTTAAGACTAGTTCAAAGCAAATTGAACATTCAGGGAATTCTCGTTGAATGTAATTCAAGTTTCTTAAATTGAACAAAATTGAAGTATTTTTTAACAAGAACTGTGGAAATGCATAAAATGTATTTATTTCTAGAAAATAAAACTGGTTTTGGCCATGTTTTCTAATATTTTTTTCTTCCATCCCACTAGGCAAAAATAAACTGGTTTTCGTGGTGTTTTGGCAGAGAATGTGACTGTTTTGAATCATATGAGTAGTACATTTTGTCCAGTAGCCTGTCTCTGACAGTGGCCAGTAAGCTAGTACAAAAAAATGTCCAGAGAATATTTTCCATCTTCTAATGATCTCAGCTTTAGAGATTTATTTTCACAGACTTTACCATATTCTTGTGTTTTAGTACCCTTGATAGTCCTCTGTTCATTAAATTTGCCCAGTTGCATTTTGATTCTATTTACACTAGTGGTATGATGCAGCAATAACTTAGGTTAAACAACTAATTCAATTACTAATTATTTGAAAAAAAATTAATAATTTAATTTGATATTCCCTAGTTCTCATGTTGTGAGACAGTGAAAATTTTTACTTGAGACAATAAAGAGGGAACAAATTCTCTTGCACCATGTTTTTACAGTGTTAAAGAGTCCCAAGTCAAACTAATTTATCTGTCTAGAGAATGGCACTTGTATCTTTGTTCATTCTTTGCCATCTTCAGTACACTTCTTTGTATTTTTTGAAGCTTTGCTATATTTTCATGAACAGGCATCCAGTCTTCAAGAAGTGGCTGCTACCCCAATGACTTACACTACCTTCTATTATTTACAGAAAAAAGTTAAATATTGTATTTGTATTTTTTCTTTTGCCGCCCATTGAGCTGGTGCTTACTGTCCACTGTCTGTCCACAGCAGCCTTCCCTAAATTTTACATTATTATCTTTTTTGATATTATTTGGATTGCCTTTCTTGTCTATATTTTACTTCATATTCATTGAAAGTAAATTTTTCTTTCCCAATCTTGTAATAATGAATGCAACCAAATGATTCATTTTTGTGGCATCAAAATTCTTTTTGAAAGTCATTTATGAGGCAGTTGAACTGCAGAGAATCCTGTGGACGTCCACTGACAATCACCCTCCACTTTGAAATTTGGGGTATTTTTGTCTGTTTTCCTATTTTAATTTTCTTTTTTAATTATATGGCCTTTTATCTTAGTCTGCAAAAGATTACCTTAAAAACTTCTGGTGGGGGCCCTTTTATTTATTATTATAAATTAATGTTTTTCCAGCCAATTTACCTGGCCCAGAGACATGTTTCTACTTCTGCTCTAACTGAGCACAGACACATCTGATTAAAAGGGTGGACAACCATGCAGCTTTCCTCGTCAGTCAGTACTCATCTTACTTGGACAACCTTTTACTTCTGTCCAAGATTTTTGAGAAGAGAATTGTTGACTTCTAAGTTAGAGAATCAGACTTTACATTTGGTTTGAGTTGTGAGCAGCATGTCCATTTGGTTGCCATTTTGTTTGGCTGCTGCTTCAGCAACAGTAATAAAATGCATGGGAATTTGATTCCTCAGGATTGGAAATCCTTGTCTTGGTAAGGATGTTGAATAGCACTGAGCCTCCCTGAAGCTCTCTATCATAAGTGTCTCCTTTACATGCAATTTAATAGCCTATGTTAAGAAACTAAAAGTAATATCAAATTATTTATTTGTGTCTTTTGATTACTTTTTCTTCACTCCTGTGTTATTTGGAACCAGCCTTGCAAGATTGTTCAGTAAATTCTCATTACTGCAGTAGGTTTTTAGAAAGGGGTGTCTATCAAAAGTCCATTACTCTAGCATGGGGGTTTTTTTTGTAAATTTTGTAATATTGCCTGCATTAGCTTAATGAAATCTGAATATCCCTAGTTTAAATGAGGGGTAACAACATAAACACCTACTAGTGCACACATATGCATATAGTTTTAAAATAGAGTGTAAGTTTCTAAAAGTACTGTTACTTAAGATAAAAACCTTTTCTGCTCTAAATGGCAAAATGATTGAAACCATACTTAATAGATACAAACTTACATACACAATAGAAATTTCATGAAAGGAAACACTGTGTTCTGTAGTTTGTTGTGTTTCATTGTGCTGTATTGGTACTGTTGAATTATAGCTTCTGCCTTCTTCACAGTCCCTTCACACAGAGAGTTTTGTTGTTAAGCAAAAGATGACCATGAATGTTTGAGTCTAGCAGACTTCTGTCTTATTACAAACCAAAATTAAAGGAAATTATTTTGTAGAATTTGCAAGTATAAAACTGCTAAGTGAATAAATGCTTTTTGTTCTAAAAGAAATTAATTCAGAGGCATTTTGTAACGAAATCAATAGTCATGATATTTGAAAAAAAGGATTTGTGTGGTTTTTCCCTCAAATGGAAAATCTCCCATGTATGATGTGTTTTAAGACTTTATTGGTGTTAGGGGTTTTTTTGACTTCTTGATTCCATTGTGGCTGCAGACTTGCAAGCCAAATGGGACACTTAGAGTCATTTTTATAATATGAAACGAATAATATTAATGTCTTATTGTATGTGAAATGTTTGAACTAAATGTTTGATGTTTGAACTAATAAATCCTATGATCTCTGCAGTGACCCTGTCAGGTGATTAATGTACATTTTGGACTAGCAAAGTCAAATAAGAAATTTTCTTTGGTTGGGACACCTGTCCCAGAACATGCACCCTACGGCATAGTATTTCTGGAGCTCATCCTATTCATTGTCATGCCCATAAAGAAAGCTTTTTGCAAATTCCACAGGTCTCACGTATGGCAGTAATAATCTAATATATAATGCAGAGAGAGAGTAGAAAGAAAATCTGTTTCTGTTTTTGCATGCTTTTCAAATGTAAGTCTTTCAAATACTGAAAGATACAAGCCCTTGCTCATTTTGGTATTTCTCATGTGCCTGCTGGTGTCTGGGTGCTGTTTGCTCCAATTAAGATGAACTTCCTCTATTGAGAACAAGATTTCTTTTAGGTTTTCTCAGGCTTTCTAGTTCTGATCAAAGGACTATTACTGAAAAATTGTTAATGCATTCCTGATTCCCATCCTAATAATAAAAAATATGCACCAAAAAAAAAAAAAAATTGTAAACAAAATTTATCTGCTTGTTTCAAATTAGAGCATTCAGGCTAGCTTTAGTTTGGAACTTCAAGTACTTATTCAGGTAATTCTATCAGTATCTGAAATAATTGACATATGATAAATTTATTAGGATTCTCATTTTCAGATAACCTCTTGGGTATGTTTTCCTTCCCCAGCTTAAAGAAGAAAGGTTTTCAAATAGAGATTACTCTTGTTAGAAACAGGTCTGAGACGTGGCATTGTACACACACTCTACTCTTCCCTTTTATGAATTTCCTCTTATTTCAATGATCTAAAACAGTAACAATACATTTCTATCTTTCTATGACTTTCTATTGCTCTTCTTTTTTTCTTTTTCTTTTTTCTTTCCTTCCTTTTTATTTCTTTTTTTTTTATTTTTTTTTTTAATTTACACTGGCCCTTGGTTTGTTCCATCTTATGGTATTGCATAGACCTCATATTCTGTGAATCCTTCTGGGCTCTTCTAGTTACCTTTGTGCATGAGAGATCGGACTCAAAACAGTAGACCATGGCCTGAAATCCTGTTCCTAGATCCCTGTGAAAAATAGTGTCAGTCCACAGACCTGAAGTTTATATCATGAGTTAAGCTCCTCAAACGTAGTAATACATCCCTAATTTTCTGTTCTGGAAACCTGAGGGATTCACTGCATGTGAATATATAACAGGAATATATAAATCACAGGAGCATTAGGTACTAGGAAGCACAGTTATTGTTCCAGGTTCAAGGGCTCTAAAAAAGCTTCTCTTGTAGAATTGAACTTCTGCAGTGTCAACTTCACTGGTAAAATAAAGCAGTGAAACATAACGTAGGGGAGATTTGCTCTGTTAATCTACTCACAGGGGCCAAGCATAAACTCCTCCTCTTTGTCTGTGCCCAGTTTACTATCCAAATCAGAAATTGTCTAGGTACAGGGCAAAAAGGCATTTTTGGTCCATGATTTGATACAGGTTGAAACACACCTTGTGTGCTTGAAATAAAGTTTGCATTGTATCAATCAATGTCGCTCATTCTGATACAGGAGTGCTTCCAAAGACAAGGAAACATTTATGTGAGAAAATCTAGGTAATTGAGTTCCAGTAGGCATGCAGTGAATATAATTTGATTTTGTGGTACTTAAATTTACATTCTGGACTTTTAGGGATCCAGAACCAGAAAGGGGAAGGATTGTGACCATGGCTTATAATGAAGATTCCTGTTTAAATGAGCATAGCAGAAATGCAGAGTGTTGAGCATAGCAGAAATGCAGCGTGTAGCAAAACCGAAGTACAGCATATAATAATTTTCTTCCACAAAACTAGGCACGGTTTGAGTGTGAGTTTGTTATAACAGAAATAAACCTAGATGTTTCCTTGTTTGCTTCTTTGAATGTTGATGCATCATTGTCTCGTACAAGAAGCCATTGAGTCATCATGATGTGCAGTGACTATAATGCACTGTGTATGTAGATGTCTGCATCTAAACAAGGAGCCCATGCTCTTCCAAAATCAATCAAAATCAAATTATGCTTTTAGGGTGTATTTCTTCTTTTAAGACTGATATCTAAAATTCATCAGATGAACTATCCTGGACATCTGCCTATTTCTTTAATTTGAATATAGAGAGATGGCCAGCTCTAATCTGAAGGTCTGTATTTTTAGCACCTAAGGTAGGGACGATGAATCCTGCCCATTGTGACTGATAGGATAATTCTTAGGAAGGTTCAGGGAGAAAAAACTACAGCTGCAGTGTCTCTTAACTACCTACTGTGTTTATCTTCCCACTCAGAAATTGCTCAGAAGGTAGGTGAAGTGTGATGTATTGTTAGTTTTTTCTGTTTTGTCTTTAGGGAAAAGAGAGCAGCTAGAGAAATAATGAAAAGCTGTGTTTGCAGAGTAGCCCACAGCTGTAAAATAAGGGATAGCTGTCTCTAGCAAGGGTAACTTTAGACGGTTGGGGTTTATTTTATCTTTAATTACTTTACTTTCAGGAGTACAACTTGCTAAGCAGAACCTGTATGATTATGCTGGTTTTGGCTAGCCCTTCTTCTTTTCATGTCACACTATCTCATCCTTTGCCTTTTTCTTACATCCCCCCCATCTCTTGCTTTCTTTGCTAATGTATAAAACACCTGCACACGTCCTGACTAACTTTCTCTTAGAGAAGACTCCAGTGTTTGGTTAAGTCACGGGAGACATGGGGATTTGTGCAGTCCTCTCGCTTATGCGCTGCGGAAGTGATGACAGAATAGTCCCGACAGTCACTAGAGAAACTGACACATCACACCCAATTATGCAGCCTCCTCGGCCCCTCACACCATTCTTCCCTGAAATATAAGCTTTCTGTCTCACACTCTATTTTTTTTTTTTTTCAAGAAATTTGTTATGTAAAAGAAAAGGGAAAATGGTGTGTGGGGGGGAAGGAGTTAGTGCATCATTCTAAAGAAAACTATTACAGAGTAAGTCTTCAGGGATATTAAATATATCAGTTTAAACATATTTTAAACACTTGGAATCATTAGTTTTAGAATTCACACAGGAAAAAATAGAAAATTTAATCGATGATAATAGAGGAGTCAAGCTTTGTCATTAACTGTGACACTGCCCATCAGCTGCTGTGAGCTAGAGGGAGTTATTTGTCAGTAACAATAAAGTACAAATGCATACACTAATCTATAGCTGCCGGGGATCCCCCACAGTGTTCAACCAGCTGTAGAAAAAGCAGATTATTTTTCATGCTAGTACCACATATGGCATAAAATGCAGTCATGATTTTCTTTCCTCAACCCTAGAACTATCTATCCCTTCAAAGTGAGATCGCATGAGTGTCACACCTTCCTTCCTTCTCCTTGTACAGCAACAGCTGACACAACAGAAGAACAAAACTGGCTTACAGCCATTTGGTGGTACTTGTATGAAGAGGAATTATTAGAAATAAAAATACATATTGCAGTTATAATTAAGTGCATTTGCCCTAAAATTGGATTCCACATTATGGACAAGGAGCAGTGATAACATTTGATAAAATTGCCTAAGAAGAAGCTCTTTCCTATGAACTTGCATGGAAAATTTTATATTACAAAATCTACTGCAACTGGAGGTTTTTTCCCAGTAGCTAGAACTTAAAGTGGACAAATCACTGTGGTTTCAGGGTTTTTTGTTCCTTGTTAACTTGTTTTCCCATCTCTAAGTTTCAACAGCTATCCTATGACAGCAGAAATACAACATTCATGTTGTGATTATTTGGCAATAATTGTAATACCGATTATACACATATCTTTGCTGTGAATTGCATAATAAGAACTCCAGGAGTTGTCAAGCAACAAAGACATTTCTGCTGCTCTTTCCAGAGTGAAAAAAGAAACATTCGAAACATATGGGATCATGAAAGAGGAAAAAGATCTAAGACCAAGAATATGGAAAATGAGTGGTTACAATCACCACATGAGAAAATAAACAAATCCGAAATGAGTACAAACTCTTCATAAGAAGAAAAGAATGTATTTCCCTGCCTTCTGAACTATTGCTGCAGAATAGCTTCTAAAGGAGAGATTGGTACAAGAGTTAAACCATGTGCATGTTTTTTGACTTTCTGCTTTGCAGCTACCGAAATTAAAAAGTCTGGAACATTGGTGAATCTCACAAGCCTCCCAGAAAAGCTTGTGAGATGCCCCTCATCCCCTCTGCCTAGGCTTGACCAAGGTCTGGGGACAGTGTCCATCATCTCCTCCTGGCTTCTGCAGCACTCCAAGGGATATTCAAGCTGTCTCGGTATCCCTGTGGCCTAAGGAGCCAACAGGTAACCCCAAACTCCTCCTTTTTTCCCTTTCCAATTTTTGTAGATCTGGGACAGGAAGAAGCAGATTCATGCCACTTCAGTAAGCAATGTAAAATTAGGCAGAGCAGAGTACCAACTTTATCTTGGCTTCAGCTCTTTGACATTGCCATATATGTTTGCATCCTACTCCAACAACTGCCATGAGCATTTGTTGCTCCTCTCTGCACCCTTGATTGTCCATCCCGTATTTGGAACTTTGACATTTTAAAACACTTGACAAGAAGCTTTACAGTCCCCTTAGCACTCAGGCAGGCAAGGTGGCACCGTACAATACAAGAGGTGTTTTTTGCTATCTGCTTCAGCAGGTGTCTTCCTCTATCTGAAATGCCAGGGGCAAAGTCAGGATATCTGCAGAGTTTGGAAACGCTGCAGACACAGGTATGGCTAACAGAGATGAATTCCAAGCTCCTGAACTCTGTTGAGCTTGGTATTGAACGGATTCATTGCACATAAATAGCCAGCTCCTCCCTTCTTCAGAGATGTCTGTCCAAGAGTGGGAGGTCATTCACACCTGAACAGAGAGGCTGCAAATTTAGTGTAGGTGCTGGAAATCTAACACGTATATGAGTCTTGACCAGCTGTCCTTTGGACCCCTTGTGATAGCTCCTGTGACAGCTTCTCCTTTTCCTTCTCCTTGTAATCCAGGTATCCTGATCTACCCAGTCAGTCTACCCTGACACAGTGCGGGTGATGGACAACGGAATGTTACCTTCTATTGTAAGGAAAGTCACTGAAAACATTCCTCAGCCCACTGCACCCTCAAGCTGAGGCTATAATATATGAATCAGGTGAGACTTTATTTTTCATATTTCTCTCTATAAAAGCAAATTAAAAAAAAATAATGTTTAGTTACATATAGCAAGAAAATATGTCAGTTTGCAAAAATTTAGTTACATTTTTATGGGTTTATTAGTAAAATTCTAACAGTGATGCATGCTTGAAAGCTGAGCATTGGGACACAATTTCATTCTTATGCATATCAATTTGTCCACTACTGTATGAATAATGAAATGGACTTAGTCACTCAATAGCAAAGGACTATTTATTGTGTGCAAAGGTCTTTGCTATTTAGTGTGGAGATCCAATAGATGCCATCCTATTTTTCAGTATTGAAAGTTGTCATCAACTGCTTTTTAAGAGAAGTCTTTTTAAAACCCTTTACACTTGGTTGTTTGCAAAGGCTAAGGAGGCACATTGGACTGTCTGGGATTTATAGAAATCCGGAAATATTGTCAGGACAGATTTTATTGTTTAGACAAGAACTGTGAAATACTCCCTGTTCAGTTTGCATTCACTGGCCAAAATCATTTAGCCAGGCAAGGATTCAAATGCTTCTCTGTGATATTGTCAGCCTTGGATTCACACACTGTGCATCCCAGTGGAGCCTCGGTGACATGGGGTGGGATGATCAGCCCCCATAATACATCAGTTTTGTTATGGGTAGCCTGATGGCTGAGAGTTAACCACCGGCAAGATTATCAGGGTCTTGCAAAGGGGATCCACCACATGAGAATCCAAAGAAATCTGAAGATTCAAAGTGACATGTCAGAGGTAGATGGCAAAAAAAAAGGACAATTTTAATTTTAAGGCAGTTTTTGTGGGACAGTGGAGTCAAACTGGGAGAGGGTGATTTCACCAAGGAGTCAGAGCATTGCAAACAGTTTTCTATACTTCTTTCCTAAAGGAATGATGAAGCAATGTTTATATTCAATTGAATATTCTGAGTACAAAGAGCATTAGGTAGGGAGAAATGAGGTCTATACATGAGCCTGCGTAAAGGACGGAATTAGAAATACCATGTTTAGACATTCAGTGGGATATGTACATTGCGCACGCAGAAGGTTATCTAAAGATAAAACCAGGTTGAAGCATGGTATGAGGGATTATCCATTCAAAAGCTAATATGTTGTCCCCCGTTTCCTCTGTATGGGAACAGATTACCTTTTCTGTGTGAAACCACACATTAAAAATGTAAAATACATATTCTGCTGAAATGCAGTCTAAAGCTTGAGCTCTTGTCAGAAGCCTCTTGACTTTAAAACTGGTTGGTTGAAGTCTCCATGGAAGGAGAGAAAAACAGAGAATATATTTAGAAATACCTAAATGTGCCTTGAAATAGTTTTCCCATTCATTAAAAGTTTGCTTGACCCAAAATGTCAGGACCCACCAGTGTGAAAAGCAAGAGATGAATATCTCTTGTATCACCTTTCCACTCGTATAAGCCCCAACTTCAAGTCTGCTAGAACAGGAGGTGTCTGGAGTTAATCCTGTAACTACAACTGCTCCTTGCAACTCAGCCTCAGTGTATTTTGAGATTTAAGTCCACAATTGAGGGGGAAGAAGGAAACATTCATGATGATTTTTTTCCATAGCAGCTGTTTGAAACTGTTAACATGCTTGTACCTTTAAAAGTAGATCCCAGGGGAAAGAGACTGAGAGGCAGATTGCAGTTAAAGGGCTAAGAAGCACACAGTAAATGTAGGTAAATTCAGTTTTCTCAGATAAATATGTCATTGATCTTTGAGAGAAGAGGTGAAATTGTGTAAAGAGATTTGCACACATTTTTGGTTCTCCTGGGGATACATTGTGCACCTGCTGAACACAGAAAAAAAAAATCCTTGTGTGCAAAAGATTGCTACCAAACCACTAATAAAAAAGTAAAGTTGTATCTGCACACATTCTTACAAAAAAAGATAATTTTTTCCCACTGGAGAACACCTTTGATTAATCAAACATATTTAGCAATTATAATTTAGAAAATGATCTGAAAATATAGACCTCTGCTTGAAATCAAGTTTAAAATAATAGTTTTAAAATCACATTGTAGAAATATTAGGAAGGCTGCAGATAAATTTTGCATTTTTGAAGTTAGCTAGTATTGATGAGATATATCTTGGATACACTGTATGTTATCTAGACTGTTGCTGAGAAAAGACTTATCCTTTTTTAATCTTGAGTATCATGAAGAGTAACTTTTGAAAGATGTGCCCAAGAATCTGAAAGGAAGACATACAGGCAGATTGCACACTAAATTTTTACTGATTGCAGTTGTTTTTATCAGAAGTTTTTATACATAAGGTTCTTATTGTCCTTGTAGAAAAAGGGAGGTAGAATCAATTTCCTCTTTAACTTATTGATAAACAACTCCAGATATAGTGGTAGGGGGAGGAGGAAACTACATTTACCTTTGCATGACCTATATAGGAATGCTGGAAAAATTAATTCCAGAATATTATGGCTACATTCCTTTAAGTTGTGGATATGATTTACATAGTAGGTCTTCTTGAGCCGTCCGGCTTCTTTCATCTTTATACTGTAAATTGCTTTCATCCCCCACCCTGCTCCCCCCCACCAATCTGTATGCTTGAGGTATTGTTGTGATAAATTATGGAGGTACAGAACTGAAAATGGTGTGTAGATTGTCTAAGAAATTGAGTGCAGTCAGCCTTCAAAGTGGTGGATGATGTGCTAAAACAGCTACCTTCCCCTGGTCAGGTCGCACATGTCGTCAACAAGCAGCTGCTTTTAACTTTGCCTTTTGCCCAGAGCACTGAAAGCAGCTGGATTTATTGAATTAATAACTGCTCCATTTGAGGTGTTTTGTTTTCCCATGACCGTGAAATCTGGCTATAATGTTAGCAAAGTGTAAGACATGTCTCCTTCACCAAACTAGGTGGTGTCTTTTTTTGTTCTTATATGGTACTTAATCTGTAAGGAAGAAAATAATTGGAAAACTGTACCTGTGAGGGAACGATATGATGAAACATCTCTCAGCAAACAGAGTTAAGAAAAAGGAGAGAAGCACATAAAAATGAGGCAGCCGATACACACTTGCTGAGTGTGATTTGGAGAACACTTGCACCAGTCCTCAATTCATGTCTTTGGTTGCAATGCTTAGTAGAGGTCTTATAAGATCACCAGATGTACTTTAAACAGTGTGGGAATGCTAGTGGTAGGGTTGGATAAATAGCTCCTGTGGTTTGGTCCAATTTTTTCTTCTGAAGGCCCTGAATTTCATGAGACTGGTTGAGGAATGGTGGCAGTGTGTTATGCAGATGCAGGTGGGTGAACCTGTGGCCTCTGGTTCCCCTACCACAAAGGTATGAGGAATGTCCTACTACAGAGCTTTGGGCCAATCCCTCTTAATAGGCTTTTGTGTGGAGCTATTGTAGGTAAGGGTCACTCATTCTGTAGAGACAATTCACGAGGTAACACCTTCAGGTTTTATAAATCATGACAAATTTACAGTAATTCTCATGTTATGGCTAGTCTACTTTGCTGGAAGTGCTGGAGTTATCTTCTTATTAATAATTTTTTAAATATTACTAAAATATGGTGAGAATTGTTTAGCTGCATTCTTAGGATAGAAAAAGGAAAGAGAAAGGAGGAGCTGTTGAGAACATGGATCTGAGTATAAATGCATTGCATGCTCTGGTTATTGCAAGTGGCACCTATTAACAAACCCTGATCTTGTCTCATTCTCAGCACATGAAAGGGGAATTCCTGAAGAACTTCAGGCCTTGTTGACTTGGCTTCCTGAGAAAGGATGACATGAGGTTGGGAGAAGTGGAACTGAATGTCAAGCTGCCATTTCTCAACACCTAAGCATAAAACTGTGTCCAATAAGGATGTTTGTGGCTTCTGTATTACTGGCAGAGGTTCTTTATGCATATTTTCATCTTCCTAAAGACTCTTTGGGAAAGGTAGAGGAGCTCTGACCTGCTAGAGCCAAAGAGCTGCATTCAACTTTCAAAAGCTCTCCAGTCCTCATCAGACCTACCTTGCCAAGTCAGGCACTGGCATCTGACAGCCTGTTGCTGCATCTTCTAAATCTGAAGACTCTCCATTGATGAAATCTAAGTTTTTTACCAAAACTGTTTAATCTCCTTTATAGAGCATGGTAAAATTATCTGTGCTTTAGTTCTTAGTTTACTCATATTCCGTATTTATGTTTTATGTCTCTGGAATTCCAGAGTTCTGCAAATAGATGTAAAATATATATATACAGGCTAATATTGTATAGGTAGATTTTTATCTTTATTGTGGAAATTACTGCCCTGGTAACTTAAAAATGTGCAACACTTAGGAGTAGAAATGGCCATTTTACCCAACCAGTTTTAAAATTGCTGCAGAGGTATTAAAAAAAAATTATGATGTGCCAAGTATTTCCTTCATTGGCTTTTAAATTGTCACAGAATATCAGAATGATTCAGTGCATTTCCTCCAGAAAGTTGGAGAGTTCAAATTCCAAATGGGAAGAAAGGCAATTTGTTCATAAAGCAGCCATCCAGTTTGCAAAATAATTTCCTAGACACTCAAGAGGAGTTAAGATAACAAAACACAATAACTTGTATCCTTGTTTTGTGTATACTTCTTTGTACATAAACAGTTATATCATCAGCTCTTCCTCCTATAAAAAAAAACTTTTTATTCAGGATAAATAAGTCTTGTGCCTCCTCATCCAGATCTTTTTTTACTTTTTCTCTTTTTCTTCAGAATATATGATATGTACTAAAAATGCATGAAATATGCCAGGAGTGAGGTATCCTGCATTTTCAGCTCTTGTTCAGGTGCCTACGTAGCAATGTCTAGCTCCTGTCTGCCTGTGAAAGGGGTTTTTTAGAGACAGATATTTCTGAAGAAGCTAATTCACAAGTGTGAACTGTTCTGACAATTAGACGAGATCACTTCTTGTCATATTCTGTGGTGGTTGCCTTCCTTTACTGCAGATTTGGTAACTTCTGTAAGGGATGAAGCAAGTACAGCTTTCAAAATTTGTATTCGTCTCCAGAGCAGATTGATCCTGTACACTGAGTGAGAAGAGGGAGATTTGCAAAAAAAAGGAGTGTTTGTGTTATTAAAAAGTGAATTGGTGTTAATAAATAAGTGTAAGATATGGGGTGTGGGGAACTGGAGTAAGGAGGAGTTACAGTTAAGAATTTTCTGAATGAAACTAATTTCTGCAGGAAAGTTACAAGCTTGGTAAACCAGTGTTTTCTAAGGAAAAAAATTTAGTTCCAAATTTCACATTAATTCTCATCTATCCAGTCCCTATCCCTTTCCCTATAAAGTGATGATCACATTTTTTTCCCCTTCTTTTCTCTGCTTAAATACCCACCAGGCTTCTTTTTGTAAATTATGCATCTCCCTCCTTGCGGTTTTCCATCATGCTGGCGTCCAGGTCCAGCATCTTCTCCCCACTTGCATAAGGAGCAATAATAAGGAGTATGAGAAATTCTGGTAATGCCTTGCTCCTAGCTACAGCACCTGGCAGCAATCCTGAAAAGGAGCAGCCCTTTGAGAGAAAATTTTAGAAATGCTTCCAGGTCCCTCTTGCCTTAAGTTTGTGCCCATCCTGTCTTTTGTGGGGGTCAGATTGCAGTTAACAAGGTAAAATCTTCAGTGTTTACTCCAAACAGGAATCCTTAAAAGTGGAAGCTATTTTTACTAAGACTGTTCTGAAGTGTAATTTTTTTTTGTTTTTGTTGGTTTTTTTTTTGGTTTTTTTTTTTTTTTGTTTGGTTTCTCTTCACAAAGTTTTCCAATTTGGCCAATTGAAGGCATTTCAATTTGGCCAATTGAAGGCATTTTTGAGTAAGTGGTAACAAACCATCCCTTCTTTGAGTATAGAGGCATTCCCATCCTTCAAAAACAAGAGACAAGATGTAGAGATATTTTCCAGAGTAACTATGTCGGTGTGAAAAATGTTATCCTTGGGAGTTAATTTTGCAAAATTATTAGCAACATGTAAAGAAGGTTTTGTAACAAGAAGGATATGGCAGTTTTGGAACAGGCTGAACTGCTTGCCCTCCCTGTAAGAGTTTTTGACGTTCATTGTAAGTATGTTGGGCAACAGCTTCACAGTGGAAGTACAACAAAAAGAAATGTGATATACTTTTTTTTTTCAACTAGAAAAAAAAGTGCATCTGTATGCTACATCAAAATTGATAGTAATAATAATAACTACCAGCAATCGATACACCTTTACAGATGCAGACATTTATTATGTTAAATGCTAAGAACTTTGAAAACGCAGTTGTAAGATTCCTCTGCTTTACCTATATGAAAAATCTGCCCTGAAGAACAGGTCTTAAATTATCTCTTGTTCTAAATTCCTAGTAATTTCTAATACCAGACTGCTCATCTAGTCTTATTATCCTCTTTGATCTTGGTCAAGATAGGTAATCCAGTAACATGTATGCATTAATATAACTAAAAATGAGCAAAGTTACCCCAAGGATTGACATTCTAAGGGGATCTATATTGCTTTTAATTTTATGTGATCAATTTGCTCTTCTCTGCCAGACTGTGAATCCCAATTTAGCTGTGCAGAATGGGATATGGCAAAAATATTTGCCATTTCCCTGCTCAAGTCAAGCTGGCACACAGAGATTACTGAAATCCTGCCAAGATTCTGCACCTTGTTTGCTCCCACTCTTCTGGACTGGGAAGAAACAGAACTCTCACAAGAAAAACTTATCCCTGGACTTACTGATACAGTACACAGGAGAAAAAGCAGCATGAGACTGAGTCAGATCCCTATGGTCTGGTCCTGCCTTGAATAACAGACATCACAAAAGTCCCGGTCATTTGGGCCAGAAGCAAATTGTTTGCCTATTAAATATAATGTGACTTGAATCTGAACTTAAACTATAACTGAGCCCTAAAATTGCTTAGATTTTTAAACTCTGATAGCATTGATGAAGTATGAAGGAGCTCATCCCCTTCATTTGTGGCGTTCTGCGTCTTGCCAATATAACCTGTAGTTGAATAAATTGTTAACAAGAGCAAAAGCCAAGAAAGTGATTTAAGCCAAAATTGCTGACTCTGTCTCTTCTGTAGATTTACCTTCAAATACATCCATAGTATTTTTTACTCAATTTTTTTCGCAATTTTAGCATAATATTTGGACTTGGTAGAATGCTTTGCATAGTAATTAACAGCTGCTTTTCATGGCACCAAGTAGATTATTTTTAACTACACTATTTCCACTTGGATAAATCAAAACAGCATCAGTCAATGGCCACTTTCTGCAAGGGAATGTGCATTCACCTGGTCTGCTTGTGTTCTCCTTAGGCTGATGCTTTGTAGGAAAAAAAAGGCACCTAAAATTGTTTTAATCCTTTACAGTTACATTAAAATGATGTGGCTGTCCAGCTGATAAATTGATTCCATCGTATCTGTTCTGAATTTATATAGATAGCAAAGTTCTGCACGATCATAAATGATTTATCTTTTGTATTTGGAGGAGAGTCATAATCATTCACTCTTTTTCAAGTCTAGTTTGGCAACTTTATCTCACTTGCAGTTTGCATTTCTGAAAGTGGAAATATATTCTGCAGCTTTTGATGTGTTGATTGGTAAGAAGGTAAAGACAGCTGCACACATGTCTCCAGAGACTCAGCTCAATGGCTAAATGAAGACCTCTAGTGCTTTCTTGTTAGCCAAGATAGATCTACATCCAGATGAACCACAATTAGTCAATAGTGAAGGCTATAGGTTCATGTGATCAGAAGCCACAAATCAGTTTTCCCTAGGACTTAGTTATTGGCAGATAGTGCCTTAGGCTATGCCTTGCTGCTGCTCGCCTGACTGTAATTTTTCCCCCAGTGAAGTTTTTAAAGTCACATACTGAGGCAGGAGCTGTGATCTCCTGACAACGTGGCTGTCACTGGCCTGTCAAATATCAATTGCTTATCAAACAAATTGTCTGCTCCTTAAATGTACCTGGCTCCTTGCTATTAACAAAGCTTCAAGTACTGCTGCTTTCTGAACTGCTATTTACTCTGTTGGTGCCTATCTGCTTACCCACATAAACCATTACTTTTATGTGGCATGGGCCAAGTGCTTCCTTCCTGCGCCATTGATGGCAGCACACCTGAATGACTTACAGCCCAGGCGGCTGTGTATCATAGTGAACTTGTGAAAGTGTATCAGTTAACCAGGAAGAAGCCCCAAATCCTGCTGGAATCTAAACCCTGCGCCAAAATGTTGGGTTTTTTTCAGAATGTTTGGTTAATGTATTTATTTGCCTGGCTACTTTGAGTTTGGTTTTGGCTAAAATTAGAAGCAAAAATATATTGTGAGGAAATTCCATTTCAGGGTTTCCAAGAACCTGAGGTTTGGTGGGGTAGAAAATTTCACAATGCTCACAAGTGACAGATAAATATGATTTCCTAATTTCATGGGTAGCTAAAATAATTCTCAGAGAAGCTGTATTACTTCCTCACCCAGTGAAAGAGTTGCAGACTGAGACCATAGGTCTTATTATCTGCCCCTATTTGTAGTTACCAGCCAGACTGTCTCCTGTGCAGATGATTTACATGCCAAAAAGGCTTCTAGGCAGCACACTAGTTGAATCAAATCACACCTTTCTCATTGCTGCTCTGCAAATAAAGGAAAAATTAAGGCCAGTAGAACTAAAAGTAATTCTTCAATGAACTGAGCATATAAAACGTGCTTTAAAATTTCCAGCACCCTGCAGTGATGGTGATTAGTTAAAGAAACACCACAGCCTTGTTACTGTCACATCTTTCAAAACCTTTTTACATTACACAAAGGTGGTCTAAGAAATTAATTAAAATGTTGGACAATAACATAATCAGGGATATCTATATTTGCAGTCTTTTCTCTGTGCTTGCATACATCTTTTATCTGTCAAGTACAGCAAATAGCTAATTAGCCCCCTTTTAAGTGCTTCACTGCTTATATTGGAGCTATAGTCATGCCCTAGTGGGATGGTTTCCAGGAAACCTGATATATATTCTCAGCTGAAAGAGCATAAGCTTACTAAGAAATTGGTAGAGATTAAAAAATGCTCATTTAAAAAAATACAGTTGTTTGTGTTTCTCAAAGCACATCTGATCTGTTGGCATTTTAAAAACAGAGTCCTTACATGGCTCCTACACAGCAAAATTTTTGCCCATGTCCATCAGAGGGTTACTAAATATGAGCTCCTGGATATGACCTAATGTGTTCCCTAAAAGAGGTAGGGTTTTAATATGACTGGTGTGGCTCATCATGTTAAAATCTTGCTCTTCGCTCATTTTGTGCTTGGGCAAAAGTCCAGTGTAGCTGGAACTGAACTAATAAGCACTTATTTTGACAAGCTGCCTTAATAGGCAATTAGATGATGTGTTACATGATCGTGTATTAGCATTAAAGTAATGAATTTGACAAATAAACAAATCCCCTTAATTTTACGTGATAACCAAGAACATTACAACTCAAAGAGATGCTGGAGACTCCACTCCCTCCTATTTCTGCATTAAAATCTTTATAGTAGAAAGGCCTCTTTGAGGGTTACTATAACATAAAATGTCACATGCCATCTCATGCTGACCACAAAAATAACTCAAGGCGCCACTCTGCTGCAATTAGCAGCTGTAAGATTATGATGTTTTGACACAGGTGAGGCAAAGACTTCCAGGCACAAATAGAGTGAAAGTATGAGTTGCACAACTATTTCCTCACAAAAATACTATGTATTATTTATACACCAAAAAATGTAATAAGAAAAGACTTTTATTCAGACACCTGAAACTAACTTTGGCCACCAATTAATTTGCAATATGACAGCAGAATTTGATCACAGTTATTTAAAAATTTCTACTAGTCTGTTTGCCTCATGAGTAAATCTGCTTGTGTCTGCTGCTCTCTCTCATTGAAAAGTACAAATTATAGTAGAAGATGATTGAATAACAACATTTGCTTATATCCCACTGTCTTTTATATTTGTGAAATAGACTCTATCCCCCTTTATTCACCAAGCAGTATTTTACTGCAAGTGATGTGGCTGAAGATATGATGTGCTGCTTACGAAGTAGAATATTGTATATTTGAAAATAATAATCACATAGCTCTATATTTTGGTCTGGTGAAAGGGCATCTCACGGATGCCAAGGAAGTATTTTCTGTGATAGCTGTTTGAGATGTATATAGACTACACAGATTTTTAAATGCAACTTGGGAGCAGATCATTGTGTTTAAAAAATGTATAAAAAGACATTAGATAGACACCTCATTCTTCCTTTCTGTGCAAGTCCGTTTTACAAGATTTGGCATTTCCCTTGCATGCACCCCTATAATAGCTCTTCTCTAACAGTTAATTTATTTATTTACTGGTTTATTTATTGGTTTATTTATTAGTTTTAAAACAGCTGGATTTTGCAGCTGCAATAAAAAGAACATAGGGCTAATATACCAGATGAGTTACTTCTATAGTAAAAGCCCTCACACGTGTCTAGGAGCAGTTCCAAGTGAATAAGAATAAATTTCGTATCGGCCCATCCTGCCCCACAGATTTCCACAGGTTGTTTGCCAATGCTGATTTCTGAAAAAGAAAAACATCCCTGTTGGAGATGTGTTCTCCTGGGAGGGGAGTCCCTGGCCGTGGGTCTCTGTCATCCATATGGTACTTTTGAGGCTCAGGGTGCTGGTCCTGGTCTGAGCCTTCCATGTGCAGCTTTTATTTGGAAAAAGAGAGGGATAGATCACAACCCTGCAGCCTTGGTATTAAAGTAGATTTGTAGGAAGGAAGGCTTCCACATTGCACTCCTCAACATAAAGTAACTGAAGCTCCTTGGGTTGGCACTGTGGCATGAAAACCTCTCCTCACCACCACTACCAGTGAACTGAGTTGCCCTAAGCCTAGTGCTTAGTTTGGGAGTTTTGATAAATGTTCCTGTATAGCAGGAGAAGCTGCAAAATGAAACTTGCCCAGGATCCTGCTGCCAGGCAGCAAAGTGGGAGATGCTGAACTGTCCTGATGGCTCCAGGCTGAATTTTTGATTTCTGGAAAAGGTTTAATAACAGTTATTTGCCCCACTGAAGTGTCACGAGTTTACTTATCCTAACACCTCAGAGATGCTTTGTTCTGTGGTGAGCAGGAGAAAGGAGAGATGGCAGAAAGGGTAAGTACCATATACCCATTAAACACTGTAATGTGCTCTCCATCCTGCCTCTGTGCTCACCCTTGTCTACATAATTTTATAGAATAATTTAGGTTGTAAAAGACCTTTAAGGTTGCTGAGTCCAGCCATTAGCCCAACACTGCCAAGTCCACCACTGAACCATGTTCCCAAATGCTGCATTTATGCATCTTCTAAATGCCTCTGGGGATGGTGACTCCGCTACTTCCCTGGGCAGCCTGTGCCAAGAGTGACAAAAGGACATGGGGACATACATAACCATACAAATATACCTATTCAGATAAGAATCTGGATGAGTTTTGGTTCTATTCCAGTCTCTGGGAAGGTTTTTTTGAGCTTGATGTGTTTTAGCATTAAAGTGAATGAATGAAACTCTATACTTCAGCAGCATCCACAGGAGGGAAGGGAGAGAGAGGGGTGTTAGAGAAAGGTAAAGTGCACATAAAACTGGATAATGTCACCTGCTGCTCCCCATCATGCAACTTAAGAAATGCACAGGAATTTACAATGTACAAATGTTCTGCTTTGTAACTACTGAATTTCATGGTTGCGTATTTGCCACTTGTGAATTTGTAACTGGATAGTAGCTATTCCAAATGACTGGGATGTTTCTGCACACGTAGCACTTGAAAAAATACAGTAAAAATAAGAGAGAACCTGAGTATTCTCTGTAGAGGGCACAAAAGGAGACAGAAATGCTAAGAACTGTTGTGCAGTTAGCTATTAAACTGGAACGATGACATTAAATATGCAAGCATGAGCTGATATGATCCACAAAGCATTTCCATATGGATATAATAGAAACAGTTATATTGCCCAAGTAAGAGGCTAAAGCCAAAGGGCTGTGGGCAAGGTGGTTAAAATGCAATGAAGTCATTAGAAACTATTGCTAGGGCAAAACCCAACTATTATTTGATTCCCTCATGTTACTTTCTACAGAATGGGATTAGATCCCACCTGCCAGTGGTACAGGGTTTATACACCAGTATGTGAGAGGTAAAATTTGCAGAACTAAAATAATCCCTGATTTCATTCATGTCTTGTGAAATATTACAAGTGATATGGGAAATACTTACTTTCAAAAATATAAAAAATTATGCTGACACTAAGTATTAGATAACCAGAATGTAACATACCACAGCTACCATGTAATACAGTGACATGCAATGGTTTTATCACTTTAGATTTATTATTATTGTTATTGTTACTGTTATTGTCATTGTTATTACTGTTGTTGCTATTACTAATAATTGTAATTTTGCTCTAATTATGAAAGTGGTAGAAATTGCCTTTTTATTTTGTGTTTTCCCAACATATATTACATGATCAAGGTTCATGCATCTATCTGCATGGGCATCCTTAATCCTTCATTATCCTATCTTTATTTTTCCATTTTAATATTATTAGGTCATATCTTATTATCAAATCATATCATACAAATGTGTGGATTTTAATAAGGAATAATTGAAAAGATTGCAAAATATTTTAACTTTAGAGCCCAACTATTAAAATTTCCAAAATTAATGTTTTTCTAAAACACAGTTTTCTAAAACAAATACAATTTTTTTGCATATAATTATGATCCAATTTTTTAGAATCATCCTGATTCATAAGGAAAACGAATTCCTATGTTGAACAAAAAGATCCAATTAGAAATCAACATTAAAAACATACATACTGTATGACACTTTTATGCCATATGGCAAAAAGCTCAAATTATCTGCTTCCGGTGATGTTTGTGAATAATAATCAAACCAATGGTTAGCAGAGTGAGGAGTTCATTTCCCCTTTCCTTTATTATTTTCAGACTTATCCCCTCCATACTTTTGGATTAGGATGTTTTTCCCTTTTCTTTCAGGCCCTTTGTTTGTGATCTGCTGGCCAAATTCATCTGTATGCATCATTTTCAGTAATATTGAGAGTCGTACCTTCCAAGAGTCTTTGGCACTGCATGATGAAGCGCTCTATTTATATTAAAATGAAGAAGTTCCTAAGGGAGACATAGAACAGAATGAAACAACAAACAGAGCTTTAGAGAGTGGATATGCGAAGTGACAGTGACAGCAAAATGGTAGCTCTCGTTACCGAGTGGCCCAAAGGGCTGCAGGAAGACTTATGGCATGAGCCACACTGGCTTGAACTTGGCAGCTCTTAGAGGCTTAAGTACTTGCCACAAGAAGATGTTTTACAAGGCGGAAGTTAATCAAACAATTTCTCAAGATTGCACATCTTGATTTGGGTTGTCATTGACAAAATACTCTGTGCGAGGCTTTGCTTATATAAATTAGAGGAATTATTTTAACATCAAGCCATATTTCTTCATTTAAATCAGCGCACAACTATGTTGCTGTTGTTATGATTTACTTAGTCCAGATAATAGGAGAAACAAGACATGGACGTCACATTATAGGGCAACTAATGTCCTGTTTTCAACTCAAGGGAAGGGAGAAAGTGAATTAAGCTGCTGCTGAAATGTGCCCTGCAGGTCAATTTGGATCGGCTAAGAGCACTATAAAGTGGTTTATTGTGGCGGGGAGGAAGCCGCTGTTAAATTGCCTGGAGGACTCTCTCAAACCAGTCATGGTGAGGAAAGCAGTGAGGTTGCTGTGCCCTCTCTTCTGATGGTGCAAGCAATCCACATGGCCATCCACAGGTACAGGAACAGTAAAAGGATGGGAATTATTAAAGGTGAATTTCAAAGAAAAATAATATTTTTCAAAGTGGGAAAGAATATCAGATATGATGTTTTTTAAGAAAAAAAGAGAGATGGAGGAGGCAGGAGAGGGCATTGCACATTGCGGTTTTCTTTGCATATGGAGGGCCTGTCTCGGCCAGCAGGTGGGGGGATATGGTGCTACCAGCAGGGGAGAGTTAAGGCTGAGCATCTGCAGAGAGAATGCTCTTTCATTTCTTTCTGTTTTCATCATGTGATATTTGACTTTGGGGTCTATATGAAGGAAAAGTTTTGGAAGATTCAGCCTGTCCCTTTGCAGGTTGTCAATTAGCCAGTTACAACTTCCCACTGAGAACGAGGGGTAGAGCCCATGCTTCATTCTGGCACAAATGGGAGGCTGTCTACACTTGATATTCCCCAGGTCTAATAGCATATGTGTAAGGAGCTTATTTTCAGTTTCAATATCTGCTACAAAAAAAGGGCACCTTCTATTGAAAATAAAGTTATAGTCAGATACTTTAATGAGCAAACTGGCTTAGGAAGAAATTAATTGTTCCCTGTGGAGACTTGTAGATGCCTATAGCACTGGTAGAGAGGAAAGATCACCTTTTACAATGCAAAGACATAACTTATCCTATTCTTATCAACAGAAAGTTAAGCCCAGGGCATATTCTTTGCATACTATTATTTTTTTTTTTAAGACCATTTATATGAAAAACAAATGAAACAAAAGTTTGAAGCTTCTAGATCCACTTTCCATCTTCTAAAATTACCTTCCCTTTGTTTGAGAATGTCTTTTTTTAATAGCTATTGTAGAGGACAGGAATTGTCAGTCAAGTAGAAGAAGTTCCAAGAAGCAAAAGGGATTTTTTGGGATCCAGTCCCTTACTATATCTGCCTTAGGTCATGTTGTCTGATACACCCGGATCCCTGACACAGGAAATGTGCACCAAAGAAGAACTTCTTGTCACCACTTACTTAGGGATCCATCATTGTGGAACTCCCTGGGCATCCCATCCACTTGCCATTGCCCTGAGATTAGCAGGAGGCTCTGGAGCTGTTTTTTACTATTAATGCTAATACCCTCAGAAGAGTGGAAGGGGAGAAGAAAAGGAAACTGAAGGTAAAGATTTGGATATTAATTTCCAAATAATAGAGTATGGGGGTTTATTGCTTTCCTTGCCATCAAGAATATGAGAGTTATAAAGAGATTCAGGACAGTGTAAACTCTATCCAGGGACAGCTGTGAAAATTGTCCATTATGAGCAAAGTTTGAAGGGAATCTCCTCCTCCAAAAGGGCTTCTTTCCTTACAGATTTTGAATTCTGGTCATGGGATATGTGTACAGTTTTTAAGAACTTTATTTCATCAAGACTTAAAAGCCTTTTTACCAAACCATTCTGGTATTTTTATGCATCAGCCAGTCCAGAGTGTGTATTTGTCTCTGCTCTTGGAGATGGCTGCTAAATGATCTGATCTGCATTTTTCATGTCAAACTGTCTTTCAGGCATCTACCTTCAAAATACCTGGAGAAAGTGCAGCTAATCAATTGGAGAATGGCAGTGATGTGGGACTTCTTCCTTCTGGCAAAGCACTGCAGAAGAGGTACTCCTTTTATTTCCACATATTTGCATTTGTTTCTCCACATAAGCAAATTTTTCTGAGCTACTTCAGATGTCTTGGAAAATGCTCTTGTGTTCTTAATGTGTTTTGGCTGCAGTACAAGTTTAATTTCCCCGGCATACATTTCTGTATTTTCTTGATAGAAATAACACCTTTCTCAATGAAACAGAGAAATCTGTAAAGTCTGGTAATTGACCAAGCATAAAATAGGCATTCCAGAAGAGGTTAGGGAACGTAATGAATCAATGAGACTACTGCTTATTTAGAGTCAGACACAGGAAGAAATCAAGGAATTATGTTTTTTTTTAATATTTTTCACTCAAGGATTATTATAGAACCTTAAACATACATCTTAAAAAGCAGAATATCATACCATCTAAGGTTAATTCTTCAGGCTTCACGGCGTGGCTAATTCAGCTAATAGGGAAAATACTGTGGGATGTGCCCCTTGTGACCTCCAAGGGTGAGCTGGACCCCAAAACACGGCACCAGATTCCCATCACTCCAGAATATCCATACTGAGAAATAAAACCCTCCTCCTTTAAGAATGCAACTAAATTGTTCCGCCTGCTGATCATCAGGCCAAATACGTGGTTTAATCAAGTAATCTGTAAAAATCAGCTGGAAACCATGTATACTTCTTCATGATTAAAATGCTTGAGACAATAGCAGTAAGTGGCACTATGTAACAGCAATTGCACATTATTGCTTAGATCTCCTGCTAATGTAATTTCAAATAACTGTGTTTGAGGCCATGTTTCACTAAGTCACTCTGTAAAGATTTCAAGTAAGAGAGATCAATTTTAATTAAGCACATGTTTTCAAGATCATATAAAAGTGGAAAGAAAAAATACTTTTCTTTTACTAGAGAGTTATTGAATATGTTGTAGAAGATTAATGTTCTGAATTTGTTAACTAGTCTTTTTTTGCGATGTTAAAGAATTTGGAATTAAAAAAGATCAGGAAAAAGCTAATTGTTATCTGTGAAAAATTATCAGAGTAAAATAATAAAACATAAATATTAAATTGAGACACTGAGATAAAGCTACATTTATTCTATGATGGCTGTTACAATACAGCAAGTGTCGTTATGGGAAATAATTAGTTGACTAAACTTTTGGATGTAAAATAGTTTAACTAAACTATACTGTGAGTAGACAGCAAAATATTCAGGTGGCAAAACAATGCTTTCTTTTAGAATGATTCAGCACTTCAGCATAACTCTGAGTTTGACTGTGTATAATTTTCTATCTGCTGTTATTCCTTCAAACAAATCAATTCTTTCTTTCTTGGCTACAGAATATGACTACAAAAAAGTCACTGAGAAGGAAAAAAAGTTATTTCTAATGTGTAAAACACATTTTCAAAGAAAGAAAGGAGTAAAAAACCCCCAATAGGGCCCATAAATTGGCCACTGACAGCATACAGATAGCATCAGGTTGAGAACTTACCTCTTTCTTACAGCCCCTCTGCTTGACTGCGTCATTACCTGTCTGCCACTGGAAATGGGGCATCCCAGGTTTCTTGCTCTGTGGATTTACTAATGACAAGGTGTTTCAATGGGCTTCCAATGGCTTGTAAGTGGATGAGGTGGAACATGCCTTCTAGCATGTGAACACCAGCAGCAAAGCCTGCCCTGGCCTTTTCTTCCCTTCTCACCTGAAGTGTCTCAGGCCAGACCACCAAAAGTACCTTGCAAAGCTCAGCTCCTGCTTTTACTTTCTGGATCCCATTCGTGATCAGAGGTCTTTGTGGGTGATAGTTAAAGTGTAGTGCAGGGTCCTTACTTACGGAAGGAAAACCCTTTACCTGTAATCTTCTGCATTGTTACAAAATTTGGAATTAGTGAATATCAAGAGAAAGGCAATTTTTAATAGAAGAAAGTTGCAGTAATGAAAGAAACCCCACCACGGTATGCAAGGTTAATGCACTTCCTCCAGAAAGAAGTGCAAGAGCAATTTAAACGCACTTTGGTCCAACAGGTTTTAGTTGCTGCTGTAATCATTTGACATTATGTATGTGACCACCCTGAACAGCCTGGTCACTAAGGGTCACTGGGTTAAAGCAATGTTTTGTACCATGTTTTGAGGAAGCTGTGTTTATTTTATTGTTCATAGCTGGGCTCCTCTTGCTATATTTTGATTTAAAATTTATCATGTCTTTCCTCAGATGATCAAAACTCAAGATACTGGATGCAATGGCTGGCCAAATTTGCCTCTTCACTATAAATAATCACTGTAGGGAAATTAAGGTGCAAAACCATGCCTGCTGTAATTGTTGCATACTTATTAGCAGCTTTCCCTTTCCAGATTCTCTGGGTATTTGTTGCCCATGATAATGTGAATACTTAAGGGGAAAGTGTAATTAACGACTGTGTAGTTCATTCAGTAAACATTTCTGAGCTGTTTGATGTGACTGAACTGAGCGTCACATATAATTTTACATTTTTATCCTACCAGGCAACTGACAGGTCTCTAATCTCAGCCTCAGAGCTTTCACTCTGCTTGAACTTTGCTTCATAGAGGTCATTTTCCAACCACTTGGGAGCAGGAGCCACGTCCATTAAATCCCACAGAGTCGATAGATACGATAATAGCTTTAGGCACATTTTCTTAGAACTCAGGGGGAAAAGACAATTTCAATAAATGTAAAGCAATTCTATCTACAATCCACAGAATATGTAAGCAAATCTCATAGGAGCACATTTTTTTTTTTACCTCCTGGCAAGAATCTCTTTAATAATAAGACGTATTTATTTATTTTCACTATCAACACTTGATAAGGCTGAAAAGTCACACAAGATGCTTTAAGAAGAGAATAAAGAGGAGGAGAATGCACAAGGTGAAATGACCAATAAAACATTCCCTCAGGTTTGGATATTACCGACTATTAAATAGTCTAATGCATATTTCTCCTTTCAAGGGCAGATGGTAATAGGGTGTGTGCATGGTGATCTGACCATCATATTGCAAATAGGAAGCCAAGTGTTAGCTCAACATACAAACTATTGACAGGAGAAAAGCAGAGACCAAGCATCTATAAATACATGCTATTAGCATGCCAAGTAGGCTTGTACACATAATGGTTTGATATATTTTACATTTTATAGACAACAGCTCATCAAAATAAACTTGCAGGTTGTATCTGTCAAGATAATTAACAGACAGTTACTCTGTAGCAGATGTCTGAGATAAGTAGGAAGGACAGTTCTTCCCCAGACATGGCATCAAAGGAGAAACAATTAATATTAAAATAAAATAATGTGAGTAATCTCAGTTTGATCATAGCTGCCTATCATAAAATCTCCCTCCACAATAAAACAAACAATCCCTGCTTGACTGTCAAACTCTCACAATGAGATTGAAAATAAACTTTCCAGTTCTTTCAACCTTTTTTCTATCGCCTTTGATTTTTTTCCTTGATATATTTGTGGTGCAAAGGAATAAATCTTGAAAGTAAAGTATCCCCTCCAGCAAAATATTTTACACCATTTGCCTTGGAGAATTCACTTCAGGGAAGAGAAAAGGAAGGCAAAAAAAAAAAAAAAAAGAAGCCCTGCAGTGTAGCTGGAACAGCTTCAAATTCAATAGCCTATGAGATTTTCCTTTAAATGATCCTTCTAAATATAACAGTTCAATAGATCAGTGGTCAATGTGAATGTTATCTGCAAGCTCGAGCTATTCATTTCTGCTACACTGATCCAATGCCAAATGTTAGCCTGATGTTTTATAAGCCAGTGCACTCACACATACACTTACATGAACATTAGGCAAAAACATCTGAGCAAATGGGGCTGGTGTTCCCATATTAAAAGGAAAACATAGCTGCTAGATCACAGGATTTTTAATTTTTTTTAAATTTTTTTCATTAAAAAGTTCTTTGAGGAATGGTCAACCTAAACAGAAGAATGCTTCTGATAGTGAGTGAGAATTTGTACATCTTCTGGACAAAGGCGAGAGAAACAGAGAAAATAATTCTATAGAAAAATTCTGTTCCATTCAAAACTCATTGTCAGATATGGCAACTGTATTTAGTGTCTGTACAGCAGCACCAGGTTGAAAGCTTTTAAAAAAAAATCTGAAATGGAAAATGTATTAGCCTCTGGGAGAAGAAAGTGAGCTGGGATCTGTCCCCTGCTTTAGTGGCTGCTCTGGCAGAGGCAGTGCTGCAAAGAGCTTTGCTCTGGTCTAGGCTCCCAGGGTTGGGGCTGATGCAGGAGCTGCAGGGGGGCTGCAACCCAACATGCAGCATGCATGCCCAAGAATTCCTGGTGGCAGAAGAGGGAGGTAAGCTCCCTTTCTTGTTCTGAGAGGTGTTGGGCTGGGGGAGGACATAGAAGACAGCATTTGCTAGACTGGATGGCATCCCTGCCCCCCTTTATCCAGTTATTTTGTTATTAAGTGTTACAGCATCTGCAAGCGGTACAGATAACAGACATGACCCACCTGCCACATCATATTTTCCCACTGTTGATGTGGAGGCTGTTAGCCACTGCCCTGCTAGTTTATAACACATTTGAAACACTTGGCCTTCCTTATTTCTGCTCACCACTCAGAGCACCATTTTCTGTGTACGGTTCACATTGCCTCGGAAGAGTTATGTAAGATCTCCCTTTGTCCTAAGATCAGTTTGTTCATGCAAGTTCACTTGATCAAAACATGAAATGTCTGAACACAGCAGCCAGTGTGCTCAGCCTGATATCTCACCAGGTTACTTTGCCCTTTCAGATGCAGCACATGGGAATCCACAGAAGCAGGTCTTCAGTTTTTATCTTGTAAACAGCACAAAGTGACATTCTTATTTTCTCCTAAATTTCTAAGCAAAAAAGTCAATTGGGTCCTGCAGAGATTCACTGGGTTGCAGTTATCTGAGTGCAAGATCCTAACCTGTTGATGAGCCATGTGGTAGAAATTGATATTTCCTTGGGGGAATCAAGGCTGGACAGATAGTTCTGGGATATGATTTGGCTCTACAGTTACTTTATGTGTTTCAGTAGTGGTGCAAGTGCCCAGAGAAAACTTCTGGGATAAAACATCAGAGAAACACTATGGATGGAGGGAAAATACTGTCAAAGAAACTAATTAAGGAGAGGAAAAGAGCACAAAAGGTTTGCTCCCTGTTGTACTGAAGCTGGTTATTCTGTTTCGAATCACGAGTGCTGAGCTGATTTTTCTATTACAATATTTGTGGTTGCAGTCAGGCCAGAAGTGCATATTCACACTCAGAGGACCTTATTCTTGTCTTTATTTCTGTCTTTTGAGTGACAATTTTATTTAAGCAAGCTACCACTTCTACTTCATTACTCTGGATCTGTTTACTTCTATTCAAGCTCATATCTTGGCCAATCTTCTTGCCATTTCCTCTTACATGTTTTGTCCTCACCTCTGATTCAAAGATTTATAACTTGTATTTCCTCTTGCCACTGCCTCCTGTTCCAGTCATTATAAGCAAGTTAGGTTAGTCTAACTTTCCAATAGCAGCCTGTCAGTCAATTTTATTCACCCCACCCACCTCAGACCAGCTTTTCTCACCAAAGGTCCTCTCACCCAAGCTATGTCTAAACCTAGAAAATAATATTCTTCCTGATGTTGTAAGATCAGGTGTTTCCTATGCTTATTCACCTACTGTCATAGATTAAGTTTTCTTCATCTGGTGGTTTGATGGCCTTCTTTTCTAGTTACATGTGTCTCTATCTTCTATGTGTTCAAACCATGTCAGCACTGCCCTAGAAAGGACTTTAGCTTACACACCACATTTTGATGCGCTGTATGGAATACCACAAGTAGTCAAAAGCTGACTTTTTCAAGTTTGTTATTTACTTAAGCAATTCTCATGTCTGGGAAACCAAGTGTAGAGTGATTTATTTATTAATATCACTTTGCTGATACATGTCCAGAATTAATTCTTCTCACAATATATCCCGTGTATGAATAATAAATATAACTGAAATAATAACAGATTTACTATTTTTATGATCAGTTTATGTCACCATGTGATTCTAATAAGAAGAACCCATGCTGGAAAAGAAGTCCTGAAATTTTATTATGTCTGTACTCTAATCCTAATCCTCCAATGCAGAACAAAATCCATCTATGCCAGAAAATATCGTGGAAACCAGAGACCTTTCAGTTTTTACTGCTGCTGTCCCAAATGGAGGGATATATATGAACACTGCTGAGCTCAGAATTATGGTCCATGACCAGAAGTGACATATGCAGTGCCAGAAGACCTTATTCATTACAGAGACAGGTTTAACAAGTTTATGCTCTTCTTGAATGTATGGCTGATGATGGCTCCCAAGGATTGTACCGGCACTCAGGGATTGCTGGGAAGAAAATCTCCTTTATTTTTGCCAAATTCCCCCTAGCAGAGAAACAGTAAAGAAGGATGCTTTTTTGGTCCTGTGCTGCTCATCATTGCTCCCAGGCATTTTTCATTTACAAGGCCCACTGCCTTTCTGTTAACTTGCTCTTGTGAACTGGTACAAAAATGTATCTTTATAGCTTAGAGTCAAAGAGAAAAGTTTCTTCTTCAGAGCTTTAACATGCTTTAAAGAGTAAAGTGTGGTAATTATGTCTGTAGCAAAATTTAACAGCTCTTTTGGACTTGTTGCACTCCATTAAATAGGCAACCCTCTAACACAAGATTCTAAACAGTAATTTACTTAATAGAGTATACTGATAGTCTAAGAGAGCTTGTTTCCAAAATATGTTTTTAAAAAATCCCTTTTTAATATGAAACCACAAATAAAAATGAAGCATTAGAAGCAATAAGTGAATTCACTGAATTATCAAATTCTACTCCATTGTAACTTGGTCAGTTCCTTGAAATGCTCTAAGATATGTTTTTATATCTGCAAATCTAAAATGATCTCTAGGAAAAGCATTTTATTTCTTAAAAGGTAGACAGAGAAAAAGAGTTGAAAAATATAAAAATGGTTTCTACAGTGTAAAAGCTGAGAGAAAAAGCTACAAATGGGATCAATCTGCCTTGCTCTTGCTGGCTTAATCCAGCACCTCAAGAATCAATGTCTCAAGTCAATCCTTCCAGATGAGGTGCTGATTGAGTTCCAGTCACTTGGAATGGTAGGAAGGGGGTCACTTTTGAAAATAAAGAGCCAATCTCCTCAGAAGAGTAACTTCATCTTATGTAAAATGCTTAAAGAGTCATTTCTGCCATGGGAGGGCTGAGTGTCTGCAGTGTGGTAGGGAGCTCAGCATCATCACCTCCTCAGCCAAATCTTACTGTCTTTAGTCATACAAAAATGTTGATGATTTCATGAGGGAGTTGTGACTAAAAGGCATAGTTGAGCCATGTGTCTCTGTTTTCCATCCTGTAATTTCTAGTTCATCTGACTCTCTCACAAAGGAAATGTTAAAAAATACTAATTTTTAGAGATGAGATGCTGGCGATGTTGGTAAGGTTGTTCCCCTAGTAGGAAAGAAAGACAATAAATGTCAGGAAAAGAACAGAAATCTATCTGGTGCACTTCTAAAATACCCATGTCAGGGATTTAAGAAGTGGGAACACTTCTTCCTGATCATTTAAGCATTGTCTTACTGGCCATAAACAGCCATGTATTGCTGGTAAACAGCCCTTCAAAATGTATGTGGTCATCCTGCAGTTTTTCTTTTCTGCAGGTTGTGCAGATCCATCTTGGGCTGGAGTATATGCCTCAGGGGCTGTGGGCTATGACTATCATCTGAAAAATACTGGCATCTACAGTGAAGTTACTGAGGCCACAGAAATGTTCTGCTACACTACCTATCTGTTAGCACTTCTGCAAGAAAAGCTGCATATTTAGTAATGGAACAAAACCAGAATTTTGCTGAAGCTTTTTGATCTCTCAGAAACAAGAGCAGGTGGGCCAGGCCCACAGTGGAGAATGAATCATTAGAAATTAATTTCATCTGGAGAATAACCTTCTGGTATCGTAGAAAGATCAGAGTGATGCCAACCCCGTACTGAGATGTGAATAGGTGTGCTGTCTGGGAAAAGGGTGGATAGATAAGGTGTGTGTGTGTAGAGACTGCAAAAAAGAGTTGGGGTTTACTATTTAATACTAGTGGATTGTGCTAAGTATGCTAGAAAGGTAGTCTTTATGCTGGCAAAATGCAGAGCCATTTTAGCACCACACCTCTCCTCAGGTAGCATGTCCTGCTGTCCCAGCAGACCTAAAGAGGCCAAACATGGATGACCAGGATGTCAGGAAAGTTACCTTTTTGTGCTGCTCTCCCCTGCTGACAAGGAAGATTCTCTGCTGTCACGGTTCCACTGCTGTTAGCAATTATCTGCAAAGTGCAATGGCCAGTTGCTTCTTTCCTTTCTGCTTGTGATTTGGGGTAAAAGAGTTAAGTCTATTCCCTGTCCTTAGCTGTACATATCTTCCTGTGTGGACACGGTTCCTCAAAGCTCAGCATGGCTGAAGAAACCTTTGGATGTCTGTATGAGGTTCCATAGAGAAATTTCTTTCATTAGCATTCCTGAAAATAAAACAAAGGAAATCCATTCAGAGCTTTTCCCAATCCTGCTCAAAGAGCACAAAGCCTTCAAAAACCCCTATGGTAGAAAAAATGTTATGGCGGTTGCCAAGTCATGCACTAAGAAGTTAGTAAATATTAAAACAGAGTCTTCTTTAATAATGCAGTTCTTTCATGCATGTAACTTGGGACTTAACTTTCAACTGAATAAGCAATTGAGAATGCAAAATGTTATTTTAATCGTTATCTCATTATAGTAATGTGGTGCTCAAGAACTTTTCGTCATGCAATGAGTGGGATATATTCTACTTTGGGACACACGGAAAATGTGACAAGGAGAATGTTGGCCAGAGGTCCCTCAGTTCAGGCAGAAATTGTCCCGGTGCTTTAAAGCTGTCTGATGCAAGAGGAATGTTCACTCCAGAAAAGACAAGGAGTAAATTAGGAAAACTGTTTTTCAGAGCAAGGTTTGAATGCTTTTCAGTGTTAGCTTAATATTATATAATGCTTTATTACAATTCTGTAATATTTCTGTATGACGTGAATCAAGTGCCCAAACAGAGCCACCTTGTGTTATTCTAGATAACCCAACTGGAGCAATTGATGAGAGCCTGTTGTAGATGACCCAGGATGGATTGGAGGTCTGAGCCCTTCTGCAATAACTGGGTCAAAGGGATATCCCAGGTAGCCCAAGTGACACTCGGTATTTGTGTTTATGCAACTCATAGTTACTGTGATGATTACTGTTTTGGTTCAGGAAAGGAAAATGTGACTGGAAAAGTTACTATGAACAGTTTACTTTTTTTTTTTTAATTTAAGGAGAGCAGTTAATTATGGCATTGAGTTTTCATGAGGAAAGGACTGACTTTATCAGTCTGAATACACCTAGAGGTCTTAAACCAAGCCCTTAAATATGGACTGCCCTTACTCACTGCAAACAAGATTGACACAATGTCTTCGTCTTCCTTTGTTTGCCCTCATGTAATCCAAGCTGAGATTTCAAGAGCAATCAATTTGGTAACTTCTACATACATACACACTGTACCCATCAAACGTCCCCACAGACCATTGACAGACCAGTCACCATGGCAGAATAAATTAGTTTATATTCATTTTGCCTTGCTCTTGGATTTGGCAGTCTATGGATAACATTAGAATTTTTTGTTCACTTTATAAATGCAATCATTGCTGCCAACATGGACAGCATAACATTAGGAAGTGGGGTTTTGTACAGTTACTAGGAGATGCTGAAAGGCATATTTGACTTTAATGTTGTAAGCTTGGCAGCCATAGGTTTTAACTAACTAGACAATGATATTTCAGACTTTCATGGACATTAGAACAATTCCAAACTACACAAAATACTGGAAAACAGGGTGTAAGGACAGGAGGATGATTTCCCACTTTATTAACAGAACTGAGGAAATAATTTCAATTTTCTCTGCTGACACCTATGTTTTCACATGTATTTCTGTGCTAAGTTTCTGTTTGCTCACAAGCAAAGAGCTTAACATGGTTCAAATTAAACCCAACACATTTAAATGAGTCACAGAACACTTCCAGTGGATTTATTTGGCTCCGAGTCAGAGTTCAGATCAATTTCACCAGCAGCAGGCAACACTGGGAAGAGCGTATCCTTTGAGAACTGGAAAACATTGATTTATTTTACATGTCCAATTAGTTCCATAAATTTAGCAACTGTGTTCAGGTATGTAATGCAGCACTCCTCCTTTCATAGCTGAGGAACCTGTAAAATCTTGTAAGAACAGGACCTTCATGTGAAAAAAGTGGCCTTACTGGAAGTGATTAAAAGCCACTGGAAAGATTCCCATTGATGTTCGGGCAAGCTTGTCGCAAAGGATCACTTATTTATCTTTCAACAAAAATGAATCCTCTGGGGTTGTTTTGGTTAAGTTGTTTTGGTTTTTAACTTCACAGAAACCTTTTTGTTGGTTTTATAAGTCTGTTCATTTTAAATGAAGCTGTGACTTGACTTTGTCTCATAAAGTTGCTGGAAAACATCAACGTTAAACAATTAACACTTGCAAGAGACAGCAACAGAGGTGTAAAAATGTACTGCACCTTAAATATTGGGTTTTTCCTTTGGGCACAACTTCTGTTTCTTTCTCAGTGTAAAAATACTCACCGAGGTGCAGATGAAGCCACTGAGCCTCCTGCTTGTGAGGGTGAAGGTTGCCACACCAAGCACAAGCAATTAGCGGCGCTGCGCTCGTGTGACCGCCAGCCCCAGCCCTGGCTGATTGCCCAGAGCTGCAGTGCTGCTCACAATGCAAATTGTGTCTGGTCCCCCGGTAATGGGGATCAGCGCTGCCTCGTCCGGCCACTCGCCCCTCCACACTGCGGTAATGGTTTTGGGGGGCAATCAGGGAAGGTGCCTTCTTGACTCATCTCTCATAATAGATTGTCCTCCTCAGGCAAAATTGAATAACCCCCGATATGGCCCGAAGGCAAGCAGCACGAATTCAATAAGTCTGCAGGGTCAATGTCCTCTCATTTTTGGCAAGCAAGTAATTATTCTGCACTAACATTCAGTAATAGGAGCAGGAAGCTGCTGGAGACACCTTCCTCCATACCCAGAATAGCCACCTTAATAGGATATTCCTCTACTAAGTAATTCTGCCTCATTGCAATGCCTCTTGCCTTCAGGTTCGCTTTTCATGCACATTTCATGTACAAATTCTGCAGAGGCATTTTACCAACAGCATCTGTGGGAAAGTTTAACAATTTCACTGTCTGTTGTTTAATATTTTCCACTTTTATGGGTTACAGTTGTGCTGTCTATTTGCTTTTACTGATTTGTGAAAGATTTATTATAAACCAAATACAGCTGTTCTCTCCTTTCATAAACTGAAACTATTTTGGCAAAACCTATTTTCCACTATGAAAATAAATTTTAAATTGCTTCCCTCACCCAGCTTTCCAAGCATGAGCATCCAGTTGTTATTTAGTGGTGCAGAAAGGTGCCAGGGTGGTTGTAAGCTCACATAAGAAAAAGAAAATGCCTATGTTTTGAAAATAAACAGCAGAAATGCTTTTTTTCTCCTTCCATCCCCTTCCTTTTCAAGGGGATTTAATATTATTATCAGAAGATCTCAAGAGTTATGAATTTGACTATAAAAACTTTGTCAGATTCAAACCATTTTTGCACTCTGATTTTGAATTTATTCTGGGTATTTCATGCATTTTATTTACATACTTAACCTTTACCTTAAACTATATTATTATGAACCTTCTAATATAATTCAGTATTTTTTCCATGGCTTAAAATAGCCCTCTGCTTACTCTGAAAGGGCACACATTTCATTGGATCAGTTTCCAGTGACAAAATTTGGATCAGTACAGTATTTCCTGTCATTTTGGCAGGGAATACTAAGTTCTAAATTCTTCAAGAATATTTTTGGTATAGATTATAATATCCTTTCCCCTTTCCTAAATTAGAAAATTAGGATGCTGCATTTTTTAGATAAAGCAAGAAATAGAAGAATAGGAAACCTACTAGTGCTGCTTCAATCTACATATTCTGGTATTTTTCTCTTGCCTTGTATTTTCTTGTCCCGTATTTTCCTAGATTTTAATGTGTCAACTCCATGGAAACTATTGCTTTACTCATTGGAAGAAAACTTCATGTTTTATCTCTTGAGAACAGCACACATATATTAAATTAAGATCTTTGTATAATGTCAGAATAAGCTCTTTCTATGACGGATGATTAACTAGTGTAGGGCTGTAGCTGCACATCACAATGCTTTTTGGCAAGCAGTGTTCATTCTCAACATGAGAAATAGAACTGTACCAGTTCTATTTACTAGCTGGGGCAAAAGCTGAGCTAATACTGCTCATGCTCATCTGTGATCATTGATTTAAAGTACAAGTATAAGAAAATCCTGTCCTAAAAATAGACCAAATTTTTTGTGAAATGCTTGTCATTATTGGTGCTGTTTACCATCTCGCACCAATAGTGATTGCTTTTCCTCTCCTCAGTGCTTTTAAAATGCCATTTTCAGTACAGATGCAGTGATTTAATTTTACCATTGGAATGTTCTTCTTCCTACTGTGTTCACAGCCCCAAGTAAGATCCGTCTCCATTTGTTTGTTTGCCAGCTTGGCTCCATAACACATACTGCTTCAGCCTTAGGATCATGAAGGGCTTTAGGTTTTTTTTTCACTAGTACAAAGTTACCTTTCCTAGTGCTCTAGCCAAAGTACTCAAGATTCATGGTGCTTGTACTAAAGCTTACAAATGCACATACTTGGTCGGTGAAAAAGTTTCTTTGTGTGCGTTACTTCATTGCAAAAGAGGAATGGTTCTCTAAAAGATCTGGATTATTGGGAACTGCCACAAAGGAGGGGTGTAATTCATGGAAATAAAATCATAGGCTAATTCTGGACTGCTATGATGGCTTTTAGATGCAGTTCCATGTGTGTGTCTTGGACCCCTCTGCAACATGTAACAAAGAAGGCACCAATTTTCTTAGGCAGAGCAAATCACTGATTTTAATTTCTGCTCAAAAACTCTTGGCACAAGAAGCCATAAAGAAAGATTTACACTTTCCTTAGTATAGAAGTGCCCTAAGAAAAACTGTGACGATTGTCTGTGGCCAGAAACACTATTTTAAAAGTGTGTCTTTCTGTACCTCTTATGTTTCACCTTATGATGTAACAACACTCTAATCTGTGGCTTGTGATATCAATGAAATTATATCCATTTCTTCACCTTGTAGAGAAATAATTATTCTTTTATGCATAACTTACACACATGATTTTGTACACATAAAACTATTTATTTTATTTTAAAGTGTATTTTGAAGCAAGGGGAAGCTGAAAAAGGTTGGGCAGTTGTAAAACATATGGATGCTAAACCCCAAGCTTATAATCAGACACTGAAACTACTGTTGCTTTCTTAGGTTTGTCTCCTGCTCTTTCTACAGCCTGATTAATTCATAAGTTTATGTACGGTACTGTATTTTACCTCAGGCTTTTCAAGGTATTTAGTTTTAAATCAGTTTCAGTATGACAGATAAAAATTAGGACCTGATCCTGGAAATCCTTTCTTGCTGGTCTTGTCTTTACGTGCCTAAATTTTCCCATTGACAAATGAATGCATGTGCAGTGCTTTGAAATACCTGGATGGTTATTACTGACCTGAAGAGACTACTCATGTGTAGAAAGGTTGCAAGGTCAGCCTCTTATATTTTTTTTAAAAGAATTTAAGTTTGAGCATGGTAGAATGGGGTTTTTTTTCACACATATTTTACATAGGCTCTGCTGAAAAAAACCTGAACTTCACATAGCTGGTGTGTTTTTAGCTTTAGTCAGTGCATAAACATTATTGACAGTAGCAAAGTGCTTCTTTTATTTGAATAGAGAATAAAGAAAGTAGGCTTATAAAAACTGTACTTTATCATTTCTTGGCACAAAGTTTCAAGCCTTCCTGTTCGCCTCTCCCAGCTGTCTCTCCTTATTTCTGCTTTTATTTAGTCCAAAATTCCTGCTGTTTCTTAAATGTGTGTTTGTACATCAAATATTAATGTCCTTTGAATTGTTTGGGTTTGCTTTTGTGTGCCATATTAATGCTACTGTGAAACATTCCAATTTTAAACCTAAAGGCAAGACGGCATTCCAGAAATCTGCTAGTGAGCCTGATATTTTTTATTATTTATTATTGTAATCTTTTCCTAGCTTGCTTTTTCCTCTCTCCCCACTTTTTTTTTTTTCTTTTTTAAATACAGACATGATTCCAAAAAGCTCAGGAGAGGATCAAACTGCCAAAACTTCAAAATACATGCATTCAGATATAAGTACAAATTCCACAAGACTTGGTCATGAAAAATCTCTTATCATCTCCTCTGATGGACAGATACAAGGAACAAAAAAAAACCTACAAGGTAAGCACCAGGGACAAAGGTTCCAGCAAAGCCAAAAGAGCCTCATACAAGTTAAGCATTCAAAGCCAGGTTCTCATCTGTCTCTGTCCCTCTTGTGTGGGCGCAGAGGAGAGGTACAGAGACACGTCTGCATCACCAACTTCCTTGCTTAAGGGGATGTTGCTTAGGAGTGTAATATTATTTTCTGGCATAGATTCTTTTCTCACAGATGTATTTGGTAGTTACACAGATGGTTATTTCCCATTGATGTCAGAGATGAGGAGATGAAAGGCAATAAAAGTGAGCTAGTTCTTCACTGAGACAGCATCCACCTTAAAGAAACAATTGCTGAAGAATGTGTTTTCCTAAAGCTCTGCAAGAGGAAATCATACAAAAATGAAGAAATACAAACACAAAAAGTAACACTATAGCATGCATCACAGCTAACTATCCAAATGATATTGGAAGATGGGGTAAGCATGACTGTAGGCCAAAGTCATCACTAGAGGACAATTTCCTGGCTTTGTATTATTATTTCTGTCTGACATGCCCTGTGTCATCTGCATTTCTCCCTCTCATTTCCTATGACTGTTTCTTTCCCTCCCTGCTTTTAGCTCTTGCTTGTCTGTTTGGATTGGGGAGCAGGGGGAGTGTGGGGTTTTTTTGAGGCTTTTTTTTTTTTTTTTTCTTTTGTGACCAGAATTACTCTAAGATAAAGGTATAAAATATCATCTTAAAACACGATTTTTTATTTCATTTGGCTTTGTTTCCAACACACACACACACACTTTCTTGGCACTGCTAGTGATTTTTTTTGCATTATATGCCAGAAAACTGAAATGAATTGTGCTTAGTATTAAATACCTAAAGCCTTCTTAGGTTCTTCTCTTACTCTTGTTCCTGTTATTATTACTGTTTCTCAATATTGTTTATTTTTACTACCATCATGAATCAGAGAGAAGCCATGGGGCAGGAATCTGTCTGAACAAAAGACAAGTCCCTCCAGTCAAGTGTTTCCAGTACCCAAGTAAAGGTGTAAAATAGACAAAATTCAAGGATAGCTTTATCTAGGCTCTCCAAAGAAAGCTGAGAAAAGGGATGAGAAAGCTTCTGCCAAAGAGGACAACCAAAGGAAAAAAATGAAGTGATAAAAAATGAACCAGCTGCAGAAGAGCCAGAGAAGCTAGAAGGTCAGAGGAATTGCCCGGGATTAGCTGATCCAAAAGCTGAACAATTGGTGACATCTTGCTGAGTCCAAGGTTGGGCTGAACAATATTGACAGTTTAAATGCACAAGTTTCACAACATGTGTATAAAATCTCTTACCTGACCTTGTTTATGACTCTTCAGGAATATTCATACATTGCCAAGCAGCCAAGTTGTTTGGACAGGTGATACTTAACTCCTCGCTGTTGTGGCTCTTGTGGGTGGCTAAGGTGCATAGTGCAGGGCCCGTGATAAGCTTAGGTTCAAATCAAACTTAGTTACTTCTGTGATGCTCTTAGCTTGTTTCTGTAATTGTAATATCCTGTGGCTGCCAACTGGGATGGTTAGAGAGGTCAAATAGAGCTACAATAGTCATAAGAACTGATCATGACAAGTGTAGGTAGAGTATTGTCTCCCCTGTTTTATCTCAGTGATGAAACAGAAAACAATAATAACAAAACCAATTAAATGCCACAAAAAGGGGTTTTTTTTATCAGTATTCCTCCCCACATTTCTGCCTTTTCATTTTCTACAACCTCTATCCATTTCCTCATGAATCCCTCTTCTCCATAACTGACTCATCAGTAGCATATTTCATCAACCTGTTTTCACCCTATCTTTCCACATACTGGTCTTAAATGGAGTTTAGAAATTTCAAATGAGGTAAGAAAGTAAATTAAATACCCAGAAGGTAATTTTGAAGCTTATTTAGGCTCTTCACTATCATTTGGCAATCAGACTGGTATTTGGGAATTTGAATTAGAGGTGTACAGTGAAGTAGAGCATAAAACTTGACGGCAGAACGACAGAGACAACCTTTGTTCTCCATCTCTCTGCAATGCCATATAGCTCTTGCCACTGGCTGCTGCTGGAAATAAAGCAAGGAGGTCGGCTTGGAGGAGTCATGCATTTAAACAGGCATTTCCCCCTTTTTGCAGAGACTCGAGTTCAGTTGTAATGAGTATGGTATAGTGAGTCAGACATCTCATCCATCACACCAAGCCAAGTAACTTATTTTTTATTCCCAAACCAAACATGTTTCTGTGTGAGAAGAAAAAAAATTACTCTTGTAAAACTTATTCTTTAAAAGAGACAGGTTCCTTTTGGAAGAAAAGTAAAGTATATATATGCAATAACATAAATCTGGTAGATTCTTTTATTTATAAAACCACATTCAGTGGCACAATCACTTTCCATTGACAGATTTTCCCACTAATTTCTTAGAAAATACTTCAATGTGGGTTTCTTTAGACATTTTGTGGATTCTTGCTTTTACTGTAATAATAAAAATGTATCAACATTAATGGTGAAAAACTAAGACAAAAACCTCCTGTCTTTACAGTTACATGTCTAAGATACAAAACTCCCATGCAAATACATAGCAGTTACAGACTCAGCTTGTGGGAAAAGGAGATGATCACACTGTGATTAAAACCTCTGCTACTGGTCTGTTGTTTTTTGTTTTGTTTGGGTTTTTTTGTTTTGTTTTTTTTTAATGTAACTGTGGTATACATGATCAGCATGATTTCTACATCTTTAATATTCTGAGAAAATCTAAAATATCCTTTTAGTCTCAACTGGAATGCAGATACAGCAACACTAAGCTGTAAGGGAAGTTGTATTTAATACAGATATTGGAAAAGGGCTACTTTGGAACGTACATGGTTGATGTGAGTACATACAGAGCTGGGCTGAGCTTACTGGACTGAGTACCTTCCTGGTGTAAACAGCATGGACTCAACTCAATTTCACACTTTCTGAGTCTTAGGTTATTCTCTTTCAAGTGCTGACTTAAGATGAGGATAAGTTGTTCTCCAGCAATGTAAAATTCTTTGACTTTTTAGCATTTGAAAATGTGAATCCAGTATAATAGAATAATTGTCAGAAGTGGTGGAGAGTTGCAGTATTGGCTGAACTGGTCACTTACCTGTTCAGCTTTGTTCATGTTTATATAAAGTGTGTGGTTGTCTCCCCTGAAGGGATGAAAAGTAGAATATATATTCATCTGGCTATAGAGCATGAGAGTTTTCCATGAAATCGCCCTCACTGCACTGCAAAGCATACTTCAGAACATGTAGATTCCTGATAGCATTTTCCAGCTGTTGAAATCTGCACCTAAATAACCTTATAAAAACAGAACTTTGCTTGCTGAATGGTCAGTGCATGGGTCTAAGACAGAAACAGTCAAAAAGTCCTCCATGAAATTATAGGTAAGAAAGGGGGATTATCTATTCACCCACAGACTTCCAAGTCCTACGCTACAACCACATATTTGCTCCTCTGCAGTTTTTAAAAAGGTACTTCTTATTGCTTCTAGTGTGTGACTACAGTGAGGGAGTCAGAGCCTCCAATTCATGTGCTCTTCCTGCCCCTCCATCATCAGAGCGTTTGCTGTCCTGACTCCTATGTCTCATTCTCATGGCATAGATCTCTGTTCTCCTACTTTACATGCAAGGGTGGTTTTTACTAGCTTGTTTGGCTTGTTTATATGACAGCTTATTCATTTGTTTGATATTTTGCTGTGTGCTTTATTTATGCAGTTGCCTGTTGGGGTCTGGAAAGGATTTCCCGTAATGGTAGATTGGCTGGTCAGACTGGATTTTTCAGATTCCTCATAGTAGTGGTACTAAATGTTAGTGATTAAGTATAACCTTATGTCAGATATCAATAACAGTAACCAAGGCAGGTTCAATAATATGTCTAGAGGACCCTTCCTAAAATAAATAAAACATGTGGCTCAAGCCCATGTCTAAAGCTCCCAGGCTTTAGGGACTTAAAAATTAAGCCCTGTAGTCACCTTTACAGGTATTTCTTCCCCAGTCTCACTCTTGGGAATATGAAACCACAGGCTCACAGCATAACACAGATATTTATATTAAAAATGAATTGAAGCATACCTTGAATATTGCCATGGAGGCAATACCAACTTCTGAATCACAATTATTGTTTGCCCCACTGGCTGAGACCTAGTCAGCATTTTTCATATCCGCAGGACATTTTGCGCTCTCTTATTTCATCCACCTCTCTCTTCACTGTGAATTTTAACAGGTTCTGGGATATCTAACCATGCTTTAAGGGCTCTCCTCTGATCCATGGGGTCCGTGGACACTTGGGGAATCACCCCCAGCGCAGTGTCCTGACTCCACAGCCTGACTGCTGTGTTGGCTGGCCCTGCAGCATCTCTTGCTGGGGATGCTGCTCCACCACCACCGTGGTTGGCAGCAGCGGGGGGCAGAGTCAGTCCCATCAGGAACTGCCCCATCGTGTCCACACCACTTCTCCACAGGATAGAAGCCTTATCCAGTCAACGGAGGGGTCTCAGTCAACTGAAGTCATTTCTTGACTTGTCCAAGTGGGCAGCTTTGTACGGGCTATGAGTCTTTTAAAACTGACTGCATCTTTCCTGCAGCTGCCCTACAGTGCAGTGTTCCCTCGGTGGTTTTAAACCACAGAAACATGCAAATACACACAAGCCCTGTTTTGTTTGCAAAGGCAAGTGCTCAATGTGTAACAAATGGCAGAATTAAGCTTTACTATTGTGCTACCAGATATGTAATATCTTTAAATATATGACCATGTGTTATATTTTCTTTTTTCCCCTAAAGGATTCCAATTCAGTTCATGGATTGCAGTACTGGAGTGATGAATTGTCTAAAAGCTGTGTATAGGGAATCACTTTTGTATGAATGTATCTGGTGAACTTGAAAGCATTTAGTATTTCTCACATTCTGGAACACAACAGACAACTCAATTAAGGTAATTAAAAAGAGTTTCAAATGCTGATTGGGCTTTGTATTGAGGATATGTTTATATCTTCCTTTTATATTGTACAAGGAAAGACAACAGACAGAACAGCCACTTAAAACATATTCTGACTATTAATAGCCTAATAATAAGCAGGATGGTTGTAGATTAAAAAATAAATGAAATCAATTAGAGTAGTAGAAATATTATTTATTTAGATGATGATGAATATCAGCCTTATTCCTTCCTTTCAACCTTCACAGAAGAACATGAATACTGCAAAACATTGCCAATACAACACACTAAAATGATGGTGCTGTTTGTGCAGTTTCTGACAGTAAACCGTATAACTAATTCAGTCTTAATTGCAGTTAATATCCCATCTGAAAGATTTCCTAAGCCTGTTTATTACTTTCCTGATAAGCAAACATATTGACAGAGGGTATTTTGTGTTGTGTGTACTTAACTTACTCGAAGATAAACCTATTGTTGTGGTTTGTATAAAGCCTAAATTGTATACATATGCAAACATGCAAACATAGCTCTTGAAAAAGTATTAACTGCATTGGATAGCTAAACAGGTATTTTCTCTGTTGGCATTATTTTGGGTATAGTGTAGAGTGAGTAAAAGGAAAATAGAAAATCTACTTTCAGGTATCTCAAAGCAACATTTTCCACTTTTCATATACAAATCCTGGTAGTATTCAATATAGAGGAATGGACATTTTTAGAAAACACAGCCGTATTATTCAGCATTTTCAGAAAGAACTAAAAGTGCTGTAGCAAATTTGGATGCAGCAAAGTTATAATTATTTTTGAAATATCATGCTAAACATTTATAAACAAGCCATTGCTATGGTAAGTCAGCTAATATCTTTTAAAGCAGAAGAATAAAAGGAGGGGGGTTTTGTTCTCTGGAAAAGTCTAGGATTTTAAATGTTTCTGCCCACTTATTGTTTTAATTCTCTGAGTTAACTAATTTGCAGTGAGCCTCCAGATCTTTGCTAAAGGGTGGATGTGCAAACTTATTTATATGTCTTGGCAGCATCACCATCATAAATTGCTTGAGCCATTGAAAAACAATAAACTGAACATGCTTCAAGAGGAACTAGTGCCTCTCATTGGTATTACCTTTTTCAAGATGACAGGAGATCTCAAGAGGCCTGAGAGTTCTTGGTTGTATGAGTTTGTGACTAATAGGTGGTTTGATAGGACGAGCGCTCACTACCTAGGGAAATTGAAGCATCTTTGAGCTTGATACCCTTTGTGTCTCATTCTTTTGTAGGTTATCGTTGGGAAGCCTGTGGGGACCTCTTTTACAGTTTGCATCCAAAGACATACGCGATCAGCAAAATCTTTTTAGTTTTACTGTTCCTATTGATCTGCTGCTATTCTGTGCTGTGGCTAATTTGCTTGTTAGCAGTAATTTAAAAAGGTAATCACAGTTTTATAGTCTGTCAAACTCCTGTATATTTATTTCTTGCCTAATTAAAAGTTACAATCTTAGCAGTGGAAGGCCTACTTTCAGTAAATGAGGGACAGTTTGCTTCCAGATTTTTCATTTCCATCCTAATCTGAAGATTAAGCTGAGGCTAGATGGAGACAGCTGCATAGTTTACTATGATATTTGCATTTAAGAAACCCAAGTTGTGCGAAGTTGTAAATAACATAATGACTTACCAAGGGTACACAAGAAACTCATGCACATGTTAAATAGAGTAATAGCTGGCGAGAGATTCCATCTGAGCAGAGGTCACAGCCAAGAAGAACACATCATTAAAGTCTGCCTAGGTGTCGTGTACGATTTTCTTGACATCATATAAGAATGAGATAAGAAGAGGAAGAAATCTGATAGCTAAATTACATGCACTATAAATTGAATTAAGCTCATCTGAATGTCTGACTAAATCCCTAGCCTTAAAACTGAGCTGGGTTTCTCACTGAATTTGTCTTTCTAATAGAGCTAAAGAGCTGTTTGATTTCAGTGTGACTAGAAACATACAGAAGTGAAACATATTTTGGAAAAGACACAAAGGGTATGCTGACAGGTTTCACACGATTTTAACCCTTCTGTGACTCTCAGACAACCTCACTGTAGTTGGGCAGCTCCACATTTGGGCTGGAGGGGTAAAAGCAGCTTTCACTGTTCACAAGCAAAAGTGCAAATGTAAGATTAATATTTTCACTCTTACCAGTCCTATTCAACTTGGGAAGGAGAGTTTTGTCCTGTGATTGTCTTTAATGAAATCCCAGTGTTTATGTCCAACAACAGTGGCAACCAGAGTCCTCCAATTTAAAAAGTTAACTATGCTTATTATTTAGAATAAAGAAATCAATCTGAGTTGCACCTGGGATTTGGCAGCACTTGTACAACACCATGTTTTCCCAGTTCCTTAGATAATAACCTGCCCTTGAACAGCTTCACAGCCCAAATCTCTGCCCATGAGATTGTCAGCACAGTACATAACAAACTAGTCCCCCAATGGTTTGAAATAATCCCTCCCATTTTTCTTATTTTACTGCATTCATTCCAAGATCTACAAAACTCTTGCCTTGCTCCTCGAAACAGGGACCCCAGGAAACTGCTGTGACACAAGCATTGGGTATGCTAGAACGCTGTGTGCTCCAGATAGAAAGCTCTGTCGTTGATCCCTGTCTGCAGGTGACCCATGTATTTGACTTAGCCCATCCTGTTAAAAGCTCACCAAAGCACAGTGTTTATCCTAGATGTGATTCTCCACAGATTTACCATAAACTGGTAAATTTTACTTGTCCGGGGGCCAAGTCATAAACATTTTGCCTAATAGGGTGGCTAATGCCCAAGGTGGAAAAAAGTGTTGATCCAAGTGACCTGAGCAATGTTTTACAGGGCACTTGCAGTAACCATCAGTAGATAACAAAGTTCATTGTAACAGTACTGAGGCTTGATCTACCCACAGAAATGCCAGATTATTATATCATGTATTTACAACTCTCTTAATGTGACTGTCAGATTGAGGATTCCTGTCAATGAAGCAAAAAGCCTCCAAAAAGTAGCATTTCTGCCTCTTCCTGCGGATGAGACAATCACAAGTGTCTTTTGTATATCCTCTGGTGGGGAGATAGTGACAGGTCTTGAATCCTACTGCTGCATCCACCCAGGAAGCAACAAGGAGCTGCAAGGTACAGGTGAGATAACTCCTAATTCATGGCATTAATTGAGAACATCAGGAACAACCAGGTGCCCCTCTGAGCACAGCAGGAGCTAAATTGTATAAATTAAACATTGAGGGCTAGATAACAATTTTACAATATTGTAAGGATAAGGATCAGGGTGTTTATTGCATTTCCCCTAAAACGATGTAGGAGGCCTTGGGGAGGCTGGTTCCCCGCCGCAGAGGGGTGTGGTGCTCAAACCTCATGTGGCCCCACTCTGTAAACTGTGGCTCGCTCCCAGATCCAAGGCTTTGGTTTATATTTCCTTCCTGAGAAGTTTCCTAATATAGCAGATTCTCATTAACGCCCAAATTGAGGTAATACTGACATAGATATGGGTTAAAATAAGTACAGTATGAAAATGTACAGTCTCATCAAGACCTCTTTGACTAGTTGGACCTTTTCAGCCCTGGAAGATTTCCTGGCTCTAGAATATGTGTTTTTACAACTATCGTAGTGAAAAAGTTTAAAAATAGACACCCACAACAGAAAAAGGGTCCAAACAAGCACGGTTAGCCATCTTTAATTACCTGCTGTTACTGTGCTATTTGTTTTCAGACCTTATCAGTCAGCTGGGGCTGGTAAAGCCAATAACCAGATACTTCTTGAAGTATCTGGGAGGGCCAAGAAGCTTCTAGGTGTCTTCTTACAGCCACTTTTTTTTTTTTTTTCCATAATTAAAGAGTGAAGCATAGTCCACACCCACCTTTTCAATATTATTTTTTTCTTATTATTTTTGCCTTAAATTATAATTTATAGTATTTTGTTTCTTCCACATCATCTGATGGTATCCTCAGTTTTTGATACCTGCTTCTTTACTGGGTTCTACATCTGTTGGAGCCTGAAGTCAGTGGAATCAAACTATTTCAAATAAGTAGCATTCAGGAAGTACAGAATGGTCTTGAGGGAGAATTCAGATATTTTGTTCAAGTGAGATCTTGAGTATTCTTTTAATTGAAGCCTATAAAATGAGTGAAAATTCTGAATTTCACAGTTGTTTTCTTCCTGTATCAGTTTCCATCTTCAACCCCTTAGTCAGATGTGCTGATAGCTGAACAGCTTTGACTGTTTCTGCTGACTGCCTGTGCTGTAGCTATACAAGGAATTGTCATTCATTTATCTTAGGGCTTACCTACTTTATTCCTGTGTTCTATCACTGTCTTGATGAAAAAGTGCTAATTGAGCAATTAAAATACATGCAGTGCTATGTTTTCATAGAGACGTGCATTTCCCGTTACCCCAAATTTCTAAGCAGTACGCAAGGATTCAGCCACTCAGCTCTTATTAAAGTCAATGAGTCAAAGGATACACAATATTTTGGAAATCTTATCCCAGATAGCTCCAGGATAAATTTTATTCATGGAAGATGCTCAAGTATTTTTGAGACAAGGATAATCTTTGTCTTAAAAAGATATTCTTTGCTTTATATCTGATTTAATGAGACACAACATAGGCTACTTTAATTGCATATCTGACAGCTAATTGACTCTTCAACATAACAAGGCACAATTTCAAGTAATAGGTGTTAGAACAACCTCTGATTGCCTTTTGGCCTCATTCCTATCCCAAAGGATCCCAGGGCTGTAATGGGTAGAGCAAAGACCTCTGGGTGAAACTGTTATAGAGGACGTGGGTCTACTGAGGAAAGCTCCATGGAGAGCGGAAACTAGAGGAGGATGGAAGAGATCCATAAGAAGCTGCCAGGAGTATAATCCAGCATCTGTAAATGTTCAAAGTCTTACACTACCCCAGTGAAATCAATAGGATTTTCTTGGGATGAATAATAGCCAGTCTGATGATATTATTATGCTGATTAAGAGAATAGTCCTAGGAAACAGAATCAAAAGGATTGCTTGCATCTGTGCACTAAAAGTCATGTTTTCAAATATAACAGTTATGAAAAGTTCTGGTAAAGCTTAGAGTCTCTGAATCTTGTTAGTTCAGATTATGAAATATAAAAAAAGTCTCACAGGGGGATTTCAGTAAAAGAAAGTACAGGATACCTAAAATGAGTTTTCTCACACCTGCTTGTAATGCTTGCATGCATTCTGCCCTGTATAAACCACAGGCTTTCTTGCTTGTGCAACCATACACTTTATTTTTGTGGGTTTTTTTTTTTTTTACATCTGGGGTGATGTTTTCTAATTTTCAAATCCTTCACTGAACCACTTGTTGAACCTAATTCACTTATTGCTTCCATGAAGTTCAGAGGCAGATCAGAACAACTCCAGTTTCTGAGGAAATTTGGTTTGATATTCTGGTTTGTGAAACCTTGTGGAGATGAACCAAAGCCACAATTGTCAGCCTACATCTAATTCCCCCAGAATTCAAAGAGATTCAGATCTGCTGCCTACAATGATTCTGCTCAAAATCCAGGCTGGTCTTTTATTCATATCACACCCCATAAATGTAAGTCACAGTGGCAATTTCAGTGTACTTAAGTTACATATAATTGGTTCCTAAAGCTGCCTGCCACTGAAAACAAGCATGTTAAATTCAGACTTACAAAATTCCTTATGTCCAATCCCCATTTAGGTCGGGTGTAGTTTTTTTTGTTTGTTGCTCTGTTAGAAGTTGTGCTGTTATTGGGGAATTTTTCAGCAAAATAATAAAGAAAAAAAATAGAAGTCCAGGTCATTAAGCTGTCAGGAAATCAATAAAAGACATTAATGTTGTAGACCAGACTTAAAAAGAATTAAAACAGAAACCTTCATAATGACTCTTGAAGCCTCTGAGTACTTAAAAAAATCAGACAAGAAAAGTAAAAAAGAGATAGTGCAGGGAAGTTTGTTTTTTTCAGGCATCAGTATGAAAACTAATATTTTTTGCACCTATGTCTGGAATATTGTAGTTATAAAACAAAAAAAAAAAAAAAAATCAAGACGTGGAGAGCACTGAAACTACCAGAAAACCTTATCAGATCAAATGCTCTACATGTTTTTTAAAAGATGTATTAATTTCATCTCCCAGGAGCTGTCACTGTTACAACTAACCCTGGAGCTGTAAAATGAGCTGTAAAATGGATTTGATTCCATAATATTACAAGTTCTGTCATTATGGATAAGATTAACGACACAGCCTGATGGAGGTCCACTGCTCTTGCTGATGCAAGGATGTGCAGGGCAAGAAATGGCTTCATAATTATAGCTGTCTTAGTGGAAAGAAAAGGGCAAAAAGGGAGCACATTGAAATAATTATGAGTAATAGAGAGATGAATGCTCTGAGCAAGGGACTAGTGAAGTAATTTAATAGGGACAGGTTACAGAAAAGGCTATATCCAAAGTAAGTTAGCAGCTTTAATACTGGAATAAAGTTCTAATATCTGTATGACTGAACGGTGTGTTAAAGTATTGCATATTCTAAGATTAATCTTCAGAGCTTCTAGCAGGATTACTTTACAGGCCCCTGTATGTGTTCTGTTGTCATTCATGCCTTTGGGATGTAAATAGCAAAGTACTCTGGTGTGAAGACAAGGGGAAGTGCATCATGTCCTGGGATTTTGGAAGAAATGTTTTCTGCACAGTTTCTTTGCAGGCTGAAGGCTGCCTGTGTATACATTGCATATATGACACTTCCTGACATTTGAGTTGGTTTTGCATACATCAATTGCTTTATTATTACTTATCTACTTTTGTGTGTCTGCTATGGCTAGCTTTTAACCAAGTGACTAAGTCATACAGAGCTCTTCCTTACTTTACAGTGGTGTGAATTGGGAATGAAGATGTAGAAAAATGGTTTAGCCAGTCGGCAAATGGGAAATGAGAGTACACCTGGATTCCCAGTCTTGAACTGGCATCTCCAATACAGAGGGCAATTTTGTCTCTGACTTCAGCAGCAAGGACGTCTCTGTGCTGGTTCTTGGTTGTCATTGTTACGGACCCCTGGGACATGGGAAGAAACTCTGTGATTAATAGCCCCCATAATGTGTGTTGTGCTCCCCACACCCACGGTTTTGCTTCCAGTTATGCACCCCTGCAGAACATTTACTGACACAAATGTGTTCAGCACTGCCTTGAGAAAACTGTGCAACTGGGATGTAGCATGTCAGGAGCCATGCGAGTGCCAGCCTCCATTCAGCCATTCACGGGAAGGACCAGGACACAGAGGGAGGTCCCCAGGGTGGAAAAACAAGTCGGAAAAACACTAGAAAGTTGAAAAATATGTTTTTGGGTATATTCCCTATATGAATGGTTTGAAAGTACAAGCCAAAATTCATAGTCTGAGTTGTCACTGAATTTCTTTAATCTTATTTGTCCAGCTCTTTTAGGAAAACACATTAAAAACCTTGTAGGAAAAGAAAGCAGAAAAATGATGCAACTTAGAACTCTACTATCAGTTAAAGAGGGCTACAATTTCAGCATGTGGATATTTTACAAAAATTTCAATTTCTCATTTGTGCTGTACCAGAAAGACAGCAAAGAGTAAGATTAAATACAGAACACTGTATTATCTCCACTTAACCATACAAATGACATTCATATATTAGGTCTTTTCCTCTAACTGCATTTTTCTTCTTCCTTCAGAAACAAAAATGCCTCAATTAAATGAATCTGAACCTTAAGAAATAATGTTTTCCTAAGTTCTTTTCCTCCTACTGGCTTTTCTTCTTGCTGGCTCATGTTCATGTGGGTTTTAGTCAGTGTGGTAGCTTTGATAATGTGGTTCATTTGTCTCCATACACTTGCACACTTACGCATAAATTACAACTGCAGAAGCCCTATGTTTGTGGTGGGATGGAAAAATGTGTTAGCGTTAATTCTGCCAGGATCAGGTGCAATGATGCAGTTTGGTTTTGCTTTTGACGATGACAAGAGGAAACTACATATGAGAACATAGCCACATTTCCATTCTAAGATGCCCAACTCATGATCCTGGAGGGAGGTTCATCTTAGCTAAGTCCCTCGGTCATGGCTCTCTACAAGGGCAGTTCTCATATAAGAAGCTGGTATTGCCTCAAAACACTGAAAGGGTTCCTGAAAGTAGGACAGACCTAGGCCACAGTGGCTTCAGTGGCCGGTGTCTCCAGCTTCCAGGGGTCTAGGATAGTCTTTAACCAGAAATTTCATTAGTACAGAAAGCCTTTTATGTTAATATTACTCCTTATGTTACTACATTTGATTTTCACTTTTTTTTAGACCAACCAGCACTGCAAATAGTTGGGGAAATATGGCAAGGTCAGGAGTGAATCAGAGCAAGAAATACAATGGAAAACACAAAAATCTTCAGCTGAAGAAAAAGAGTGATTTTTCACATGTATGCTATTTTATCAGTAGGGTTGAGAGAGAGAGAATGTATTGGGGTTAATCTGTATCTCAAAGGAGTGACTACTGGGAACAGTTAATAATATTTTTGCTATGACTTGTTTCTGCAGTCCATTCAGTTTGGTGTCTAGTAGCAGGGCTGTGATCTCTAAGAGCTTGCAATCATTACATCTGAGTTCAGCTTCTCAATTTGTATTGGTGTTAACAGGGATCATGCAGCTTAAGAGCCGAGGCAGCATTTTAGAAATGAAGGAGTGTGGGATCATGGAGTGCATCCCTTGCCAGTTCTCAACAGTGAGTTGTTATGTTTTTAATTGTCAGCTGACGCCACTGCTGCTGAGGGTTTGTTATGGCACTGGAATTAGAATGGACAACCAACTCAGTCCTATTTGTTGGTCTGCCAGACCCAAGAACAAAAAGAAAATGTAGTATGTGAATACCAGGAAAACAGAGGAATTAAGGAGAAATCTAAGGATTCGTTATGCTTAGTATGTAATGCAAATTTGGGTTAATTTCTGTAATGAAATAGCTTCGTGATCTCAGGTTCATCATTCTTTGTTTTAATGTAAATAATTTTCATTAACAGATTGGAGTTTTGTTTGTGGGGAAGAATATTTCTCTTTGGGCACAAGAAATGCATTTGTCTTGATATGAAGTGTGGATGAAAGACAGAAGAATAAAGTTCAGTGAAATCCTAATACCAGGGACCTTAGTCAAACTACTAACTACTTCTAGGTCCTTTCATTGCACGAGGAGTTCCGAGTATTAGTATGCACCAAGGGTGTTTGAGATATAGAGAAAACCCTGGTGCTGCCCTGCTGTGGTCATTTACACACAGTATATGGTGTAATGGACTTTGATTATGTATACACCTAATTCCCTCCCTGTGATGGACTGTGATCTGATCTACATTCATAATCCTTTTGTAATGCAGTGTGTGGTTGCTGAAGGTTAATTGATAGCAATTGACTAATTAGGTATTTCGCTATTGGAAACAGGTAGCACTCATTTGGAACAAAGGTGATGTGGAAGGCTTTGAAAACTGCACAGTAAAGATATGGTTTATAATTAGAGATATGTGATTTAATGTGTGTCCTCAGAGGCAACTTATTATCATGGGGAGGGATAGAACATCCTCAGAAATCTAGATGGCTTGAGTTTTGTCTGCAGACCTTTTCAAAGCACAGGTTGTGTTAAGAACAGCCCTGTCTGAGAAAAAAAAAAACAAAACAGCACCAGAGATCACAAAAATGCAGAAAAGTAGTGATGACTAACTTAAATTAATATTAAACAAATGAAATGAGCCCAAGGTATGTATATACTACATCAATTATTTGTTCTGTTTCTTTCTTCCCATACGGCTCTATCAAGTATGATGTGTATGCAAAGTGTAGAGTTAACAGAAAAAAACAGTGTGTATCCAATGAACATGCTCAGTTTGACTCTTGGATTGCTGTAGATCAAGCTAGCATTGATGTTTAAAGAAACCTATCTAAAACACAATGAACATATAATTGTGTGTTATCACCTTCAGCATCAGTGTCTTAACCCTCTGCTTAATGTTTTAAGCTGTGAGTTTATTGTAGAATCAGGTGTGCAATTAGTCTGAGAGTGTGATTATCGTAGCAAAGTGATTTTTGTGTGCTAGCCAAATTACTTTAAACCCTTAGTGCTTTTATTCATTGGATTAACATTTGGTGTTGGATAATTATGTGGATATACTTCTCTTTTTGATGTCAATCTCTCAGACTCTTCAGATTTTTGTTTTCGTGATATCTTTGATTATACTTAATGTATACTGTTTAGGTGACTTTAATTTAGTCAGAAATTCCATAATTATTAGAAGCATTGAAGCAAATATATCACAGTATTACAGATCTGTTCATGAGTGATTGTTATTTTTTTATTATAAACAACTTTTTATTTTTAAGACCAAATAATGGTAATTTGAATAATTTAAAATCTTAATCCTAATTACTACAGAGTCAGGAGTCCATGTCTTATACAAGGCAAATTATATAAATTATAGAAGGGAGAGCAGTAAAATACTGTTTTTATACCTGTGAGTATTTTCTGGCTCATTCAGAGGACCTCACAGATTGCTTCTTGAAAGAATTTTCTGTAAAACATTTTAAAGCTTCAGTGTCAGTGTTTACAATTTTCTACGTAGCACATAAGGTCTTACTTTTTCAGCCACTCTTCTGTGGTCCAAAGATCGCGTTGGAAACACTTTTGACTTTAAAAGCAGGAAAAGAAATAGCCAAAATCACTAGAGAACAGTGTCTATGTGTAGTCACACAGACTGGCTGAATCTTAAGAGAGCGGTTTGAGGAGAAGGGAATGTAAGGCAGAAAACCATGGTACTCCTGCTTCTCATCACTGGCAAGGCATTACCAAAGGCTGCTGTGCCTTTGCTAGGACCAAAACAGTCTTCTCATGCCCAGAACAGGGATGGGGGAAATCATTCATGAATTAAACCCCCAACACAAAAGCAATTACATCAGAAATAGACGTCTTTCAAATATATTATGCATGGACTAATTAAACTATGACCTGGAATTAACATGCAGAGAACTAGAGTATATCACATGCTGTATACTATCCATGAGTGGTATACAAGGGCAAATATTACTAGAGTAGCACCGTGTTAATCTTATTAATTCATACCTTGTTTAACTAAGGGAAGGGCCTCTGCTTCAGAGGCGGATACAGTTCCATCAAAATGTATGTATGGAACTGGTAAAGTATCTCATAGTCATATGGGATATTTAAATTTTGACAGTTTACATTCACATTTCTTTCAGCATCATTGGCATGTGAGCAAATTGGTATTTAAGATTTTGTTAATGGGATGATTAAAACATCCCCTATCTTGAGGAATCAGGTTGTATATAAGATTTAGAGTTCTCCACAGGAAAATGTGCAACCCTCTTGTACAACTGGCAGTATTTTTGTAATGCTGCTGCTGTTATTCTGAGGTGCTTTTGGGTAGGATCTGACCTGGAGTGGTGGTCAGGATCCACTGCACAAGCACAGACACCACTGGATCTGTGCAGCCCCCATGGGCTCAGAGATTTGATCTATTTGCACAAACAGAGCCTTATCTGGATGGGCACATTTCTTTTCTTTCAACAGATCAGGATGTCAGGATATGAGTCTGCACAGAGGGAAAGAGGGGTGACCTTACATTTTTCTACCTGCAGCTGACCTTCTCTGTGCATATGCCCCAGAAATGCTTTTTAGGTGGAGCTGAGCCAGTGCTGCAGCTCTGCCTGAAACCAGTTCCTCTCTGGTAAGTGGGCAGAGCCCTGACATTTAAGTAATTTTGTTTTAGATAAATTTGCCTTATCTCATTAATTCTAGTCTGTCTGACAATTTTTATTGCAAGCATTGTTTCCATCATTTTTTTCCCCTCTGGATTTTGGACTGCAAGAAATATCTGTAATATTCAAAGGCTTTTCAAAGCAGAAATTTGCAAGCAAGCTCTGAATGGTTCCTAACACCATGGGCCTCTGTAAGTAACTGAACACCTAATCACTCCAAATAAAACTAATTGCTACTAAGCAATACTATACTGAAACATCACACTGTCATAAATTGATATGTAAACTTTGGTTGTGCCAACAACAGCTGCTTTATTAGAGTTATTGTGACTATCTATCAAGGCTCAGTGTCTGAACCCTCCTTGCGGATCATTTTTCAATCCAGTCAAAAATCTCTGTCCTAGCATGCAGCAAATGCTTTGTTTTTTAAAAAAACTTGGGGGCATTAAATTTCTTTTCCACCTGTCCAGATTTCTTTATGGAAGTGCTTCCAGGATAGACTGTTTAAAGTCTGCTTAAAAATGCCATGCTGGTTCAGATGGCATAGGTAAATGAATGAAGAGTGTCTTGATAAATGATTGATTCATTTTAACTCTAGAAAAAACAAACATGCTTCAGTACAAACTTCTTTTTTGAAGCATAGAAAATTTGGGAGTTTTTGAGTGACAAGTTTGATACCTCAGTTTTGGAGGTGAAACTCATGGATTGAGATAAATACAGTTTGATAAGATGGAAGAGGAAGGGAAAATTGTAGTAATGATTAAGGAATATCCTAGACAAGTGATTCACAATGCAATTGGTCACCACCTGCTGACTGATTCCCAGTCTATCCCTGAGCAGCAATTGGCACTTCTCAGGTAACTCCCCACAGTTTTATTTTTCAGCATGGTGCTGTGTGGTGTGGAATGTCCCTTGGGTCAGGCAGGGTCAGCTGTCTTGGCTGTATCTCCTCCCAAATTCTCGTGCACCCCCAGCTGGCAGGGCAGTATGAGAAGCTGAAAAGTTCTTGATTTAGTGTAACCACTTCTCAGTAACAACTTAAAAAACATCAGTGGGTTATCAACATTATTCTCATCCTAAATACAAGCCACAGTATTGTACCAGATACTAAGGAGAAAATTAACTCTATCCCAGCTGAATCCAGAATACTTGTCCATTTTTTTTTACTGTACTACAATGTTTCCTTTGCTTGTAACAAAGAAAGCATGAAAAAAATTCCTTGCTTCTGACACTTTAAATATTCCTTGAGAGGCACTGATGACTCTGTTTCAGGTTAGTTTATTCAAATTCTCCATTAGGACTTCATTTTTAGAACACATCTGTGCAATTTCCTACTTGTAGCTGCAATACGGGCTGCTGCTGGTGAGCACAACACTGAGGAAGACTGGCCAAATTCAGAAAGGAAATTAATTAAGGACCCACCTAAGTTGAATTCTGTGATCTGGAAATATCATCCAACCACACTTTATTAGTAAACTCTGCAGGAGATGTAGTTTGTCTTTGTTCTTTGCTGTTCCAGTGCAAACCAAATAAATAATCATCAAAAGATGGGAGATAATGTTCCCAGGCCTCCACTGGCTTGGACACACAAAGTCGGAGACGCGAGCTGTGAGCCCGCACCAGCATCTCTGCCAACTGCGCCGCGATGCTGAATGAGGTCTCGCTGCCTTCGCGTCCTGCTTCAGTTTGTTTGACATCCTCATGTGCTGGTGGGTTGGTTTGTTTGTTTGTTCTTGCTTTTTAGCACTGTGCTTCTTCTAGTGAGGTAAATAACAGAGAGGCCTACAATAAATTTCACATGTCTCCAGCATGATTGCTGAGGCCTATGATCAATTCTCCATCTGAGGGTGTTTATTGGTGCTTATTCTTGGGTAAACCAGATGTCACTCTTAAGTGTCATCATAACCTTTCCTTCAAAAACACACCCTCATTTTCCAACCACGGTGTTTCTGGTCCATCAGAACACCCAGCTCCATGGAAGTCAGTTCAAAAACTTGCATTATTTCAGTTAGCTTTTAAACTGATTTGTGTTTAAATTTGCCGTGTTTCACACTATTCCCCTGTTTCTGTCCTGAGCACTTCAAGTCTGTTAGGATCTTTTGTAAAGAGAGGAAAGTGGAAGATAATATTGGTTTAGGCAATTAAAACTCATCATTTCATAAGATCAGGGGATTCTGAGGTATCCTTTTTCCAAGGTATTTTCAGGGAGCTTATAGGGTAATTCTAAGAAAATGATGATGGAAATAATGCAGTTGTCAAGAATTGCAGATATGCCTAACTCTTCTCATGTTATTAGGAGATTCCTTCTTTTTATCTCTCCTCTCTTTTTTTTACCCATCTTCCCCCCTGGAATATTCTTATCCAATGAATGCCCAAACATGTAATTTTAGATTGTAGGCTTTTGGTATGTGAGCATGCACTGGTGGTAGGGTTTCTGTATAATGACTTGATAAACCTGTCTGGATTTTACTAGTAATGCATAATAAATGTGGTTATTATAGAAGATATCCCTTTTCCAACAGTGGCTATTGGGTCTTTAGCAGGTTAGGAATGTTAATTCTTCTGTAATTCTCTTTCTCTCTTTTCTCCTCACCTTTTCTCTTCCTCTTCATTAAGAACTTCAGTATATTGTAGTATCATCTCTTACAGTCTTTGGGTAAGAAAAAGCACTGACGGTAGACATGCGGCTTCTTGTAAATAGTTATTTTATTTCTATTTTTGATAAAGTTATTTAAACTACTCACACTGTGAATGGTTTAGAATGAAGTTCAATCAGTTAATACGTCTCTTAATCCAGTTTGTTGTCATATTACAAAACCTCCTCCAAAGCTTCAGTGCAAACCTATACCTTAGCCTTAGGCCACCACTGTTTCCCAGAGGAAATGCAATGCTGTAGAAGACTTTTGGAAGCTGCCTGTGCTTTCTTCCAGCTTTCACACCAAAGACCTTCGACACCACAAGAGCACACATTTCCTGGAAGCCTCTGCTACAGTAATCTTCTGAAGAGAATTATACATTTTAAACAGCCAATTAGGTTGTGATTAGGAACAAAACCTCGACCGATCCCAATGACGGAAGGGAAGGAATGCGGGCAAACTGACAGCTGTTCATGGATGAATAAAGTACCATAAATGGTCAAGAAGTTAAAAGCAAAGGGAAAAGAATGGGCCTGTAAAGGCAGAGGAAGAAATGATTGGTTTAAAGTCACAGTTTTGAGCTGGCAGCGAAACCCTGCTAATCTGGATCCCAGAGCAGAGCATTAAACTCTCCTGCATTCTCTAAAATCACTAAAAATTGCCTGCTTTGCAGGGAGGTAGGAATTATTTACTACTGGGAGCTATAGAAACATCTTATGTAACACATGACTCCAAATTTTTACCTGGATTTTGCCATCCTGTAAAGGAAGGTGCTTGAAAACTATGGTAACTGTGAAAAAACAGACCAAGCAAATAGAGCTATGCAAATGTGTGGTTTTCAGTAGCTTTTTCAGTGAATCATATTGAAATGTACAACTCCCCCCAAAATTAAGTCCAGAAACAAGCTCATGCTTAATAAATAAATGTTTTTTATCATTGACATTTAATTTTAGAACATGTCATACTGTTCAACTCTCAGTTGAGAAAGCAGTGAATTAAATCCCCGTTTCTGTTGTAGTCCTGGTTGACAGAGATGATCCTCTGAGATCGAATTCAAAATACTTTCCTTCTTCTTTCTATGAGTAAATGTAAGCTTGATTACTAGTGCAGTCTACAATGGCGAACTTCTATTTCTAAATAAACCTCCACTGCGTTTCTGTTAACCTTCTGTCTCGCTACATTTCAACTTACATGATTTTGTTAAGTGGCACATGTATTGTAAACTGCTAGAACAGAAGTCTGTTGGCTGAGGTTCTTCAGTTCAGCTTTTCACATCACAAAGAGTGGGTCAACACTGAAAATACTAAATACTCTCTGTAGTGCTTGACCATTTTTGAATGTTTTCTAAACAGTGAAGATACAAGTAGGATTGTGGGTTTGTCTCCATTTCTTTTTGCATCTCTTCAGTCAGAAGGGGCTCTCATTGGGCCACAACCATGTAGATTTCCCAGTCTCATGTTGTAAAAGGTATGCAATCCATTTGGTCTGCTGATTCAGTGCATCCTCATCAATATTGCTGATGTGTTGTATATTTGGCCAAAAAGGATTTTTTTTTTTTTTTTAGCCAGCTGAGGATTTCCATTAACCTGATGTGAGTCAGGAGACTGTAGTAAAACAGTCATTCTTCTTTCGCCACCAAGTGGGATCCATATCTCACCCATTCTGTTGCTATGGGTCAGGCAAGACCTAATATTGTGCGCATAAGACAAGCAACTAGATAAACTTTGGATGCTTGTGAAATAGCCATGAACTGATCGTCATTCTGTAGGAATGATTATATTAATTTAATAAGATTTATTTGTTATTAATGTGATTAAATTTTGCCAAGCCCAAAGAATGTTCTGTTCTTCATAACACTGGAGTAGCAAACACATGAGTTTTGGCATTTGTCATTGCTGTTTGGGTTTTCTCTTCTTCTGTATAGAACTAAAATAATACATATTGCACATTATCTTACAGCGCAGTCAGGAAAACATTTGTGTTCTCTTACCAAAAAAATGTACAAGGAAATTTATGTGAAAATGTGCATGCCAAAAAAAGGCAAAATACAGTTGACAGACTTCTGCACTATGTAGCAGCTACTATTTGAGATCTAGATAACTAACAATTTTAATCTTGAATGAAACACAACTGACTTCTGTTTCATTCCTGGCCAATAAATGAGCTCACAATGTAGACAAGTGTGGTGAACCCAAGGGATTTACGGAGCATCATAAATGCATTTTATTGTGCACTCCAATGCTGTCATCTTCAGCTAGCTAACAAATAAGATAGGTTTTTAATATAATCCACCATGTCCCTGCCAGTGCTCCTCGTCTGTTACGTCATCTCGCTTTGGGCCAAGCGTTTGTTTTCCCCAGATGGCCATCGCAGAGCTGCTGACAGCTCTCCTGACTGAGAAGCTGTAGCACAGTGATCTTCCAATTAATTTAGCACTACTGACAAAGGAAAAGCTGTCGATGTCCCAATGCAAAAGCACTCTATCAGGCATTACATAGTGTCTATGTTCTCAGCATGTTTGGGGCATGATAAGTCATAGCACATGCTTTTTGACATCTTCCTGCCTTTTGCTGCAGTGTAGGATTTCTCAGAGCTGGAATTCAGGTGGCAGAAAAGATGTAAAAAGCCAAGTGTGATATCATCAGCAACTGGTAGCGGTCATGGAATCATAAATAATATTTTGTAGACTTGGGTGAAAAATAAATCCTCCTAAAGATGTGCACTGCAGTTCTTGCTTCAAATTTTGCCCTCCTGAGCAGCCTGTGTTGTGTAGACTTTTGAAAGTGATATCCAGACGAGCTATTAACATCTAGAGAAGTCTTTCTTCTCAGAGTGCATAAAAAAGGCTGTTGTCAGTCAATTATATTCCATCCTATCTAATTGTATCCATGGAGTATAGTTGGATTAGGAAGTGGCTAAGTGCCCTTATTTCTCTCACTGCCTCACTCTCTAGTTAGTTGGATATGTGGGAAATGCTGAATTCCCACTCCATGTGAGAGGGGCTTGGTAGACTGTAGGACATGATGTAAGATTGCTCCGTCTTGTGCGTGGGATGGCTGGGACAGCAGGAGTTGTGGCTGCCAGGATACACCCTGGGCCTCACCTTCCTGCGGGGGGCAGCTGAAGAAATCTGCTCCCTTTTATGAAAATCAGATGCAGCTGTTGGGCTGGCAGTTTGCTAATGCAGCATTTGCTTCGAGAGACTCTGGACGCCTAAACTTCAGCATTTTGCTGCCAATATTTATTTTATAACATAATTGTTTTTTAAAACAATATACAGGAGAAAATTTTCTTTAGGGTACCGCAACCAATTCTAGAAAATTGAAAAATTGCAGGTAGGTTTTCTTCTCTAAGTTTTCATTTTGTGAGATACATGAATGTACGGGTGGCGATTGTAACTAATTTAAAATTATTCTATTCATCATCTGTTACAGATTGAGCAGGAGATAACCAAGGCTATTCATGTGCTCCACAAAAGGTCAAAGAGTCACTCTGGCACCAGCAGTGAGTGGTCCTCTCCCTGGTAATCTGCCCACCACAGTCATCAGGTAGTTTAAATTGTGTCCATCAGTGCCTGTAGCAGCTCTGAGTAAGCGCAATTGTTTCAACTGTGTTATTTCAAGTGGGATGAATCTCAGTGCCTGAGTTCAAATTGGGTTTAATACATAAAACAAAAATGTAAAATCAAGTAACCCTTCCACTTCCTGATTCTTCGGCTTCCAAAATATTCCCAGTTTCTCTATCTCTCCAGCTAATTCCAAGGCTGAAAGATCCTTGAAAGTTACTTTATTTCACTCCTGAAACTGTTGTAGTGGAGCTAGCATAACTTCAGGTTGTCAGGTAAAAGAACTGGTAAAGCTATAGTATAGGCATCAGCCCCAGGTCTTTCTTCCTAATGCTGCTTTTTCCTCTGCTCTTTCAATAGTAGGGGTTTTGTTTTACAATTTGTCATTCTGGAAGAAAATGGTTAATATGATTGTAGAAGAAAACAAAATAAAATGTGGTATAGTGAACAGAGGACACTGAATTCTTGAATAACAGCAGCAAGACCATTACAGTGGGGTTCAAAAAAAGATTGACAAAAACTTCATTGTCAATGACAAAGCATGAAATGTAACCCTTTGTATCTCACTCTATGTCTACCTGCATAAATATGCCACTTTTTCTGCTGTTTGGTTTTCCATCTGTTCTGTTCTTGTGAACTGTGTGTTGGGACAGTCTTGTGTATTTATCAGTTGTGTTCATCTTAAATTGTCAACTTATTCTTGCTTTTTTCTTCAGCTGCCTCTTAGAGCACAGTCAAGAGAGAATGGTTCGCCAATACTAATTGTATTATATGGAAGATTCAGCACAGTTACCCAAAGAAAGCCCACAGAACAGCTAAAGACAGGCAAATTGTTAAAAAATAAAAGTAAAATTTTATATATGCATGTATATATATGTGTAAAGGATTGAAAACATCAAGTTCTGAAATGAAAGAGTTCAGCTGAAAACAATTTTTTTCCTTTTTGGTTCCAAACTTGATTCATGAAAATATATGAGCAAATCACTTGCACAGACAGAGCTGCTTTGTGTTGAACACCCTGAATTTTTAGACTGTGTTTCTCAAAAAGTGTGTTTGTCCCTGAAGTGCATAAGGCAGCCAGTAACCAGTATTCACATTAGGCAATGGAGAGCTCTTTATTATAGTTGAGGGGGTGCTGCAAAAGACCTGAGCAGAAGTTCTTCAGGAAACTAGGGAAAGACATATGTACATTTTTCCTTATTCTAATGATGTTCCCAATTTAGACTAGCAGCCCATACGTGGTTATTAATTCCTCACATGACATACAGTGCAATGTGGAATCTTAGCCAAGAAAGTGTGAGCTTGAAATGTTACCTTGAAAAGTTGTTACTCATGTGAGATTAAAGATGTTCCTATTCATAGCTTGCCTTATTAAAAGTGCAATTGTTCTGTAAGTGTAACCCTCTGGGAGCTAAAGGCTAGATTATTTGTGATGTAAACCCTTTTATTTTACGTGATGGCTTGTATAAATTGCATTGCATGGAACAGCTGAAATGTTGTGCATAGCATTTGTTTTCCAGGATTGGCAGATACTACCTGAAAAATACGTTACATGAACATCATCTTTTGCTCCTAAGTTTTGAATTTTGAGAAGTCTGTTGTTCCTGGGTGGTCACTCTAGAGATAGCTCCAAGCATACAAAATATAAAAAGTATGCATGAAATATGCCAGTATATTAAATTAACATCCTGCAAAAGCTCCCTTTTTAAAATCCAGATGCTTATATTGCTTTTGACATACTCTAGGCGGTAAAGTTTTAACTTTAAAGAAGGGGCTTTCTGTTTCTGTTTTCAAGTTAAAAATAATGAAAGGAAAACACACTGAAATTCCCACATTATTAAATAAAACATTTAAGTGGCATGGAGCCAATCATTGTCACGCCATGAACAAATGCCTTACGGTAATATGTTCCATAACTGTTTGCTAAAAACTACCAATTTTAACACATTTGCACATGATTAGACACAATAAAAAGTTACTTATTGAAGTCAGTGCCACAGTAGTGTTACTTAGGCCCAAGGGGATGGAAACCTGAAGGAGAGGGGTGGTGTGAAATGGGTTCCATGCTGTGAAAACACATTGTCGGGAGAGTCCCTCGGTGATGGAGTTGGCTCCCATGGCCAGGAGTTCACAGGGCTGCCCTTGTGCCGGGGAGCAGGGCTGGGTGGATGTGTAGGGAGTGCTGACGTGAGTGATGGGCTGAAGAAGCAGCTCCCAAACCTTATTTCAAAATTCCCCTCCTTATCCAGGCACTGGCCCACCAACAGGGTGCATTTCAAAATGGTTGGGCTGCAATTGCAAAATTTCTGGGCATGTTCCTCTTTCTTTAATGATCCAGGAAAGAGTTTCAAAGGTCTATATTTGTAGCCTCCAGCTTATTAGGATGTGTTTACCTCACTGAACCTGATCAGCTAGAATGAGACCAATAAGAAACAGGTTTTTCTGTTTGTAATGAAAGGAGTTCAGCTTTGTTACTTTCCTGACTGAAGTAGTTGAATATAATTTTCATAATTTGGAAATAATTTATTCAAAGTGTAATTTTGCATAAATATTCATTTCAATCTCAAATATTTTTGCAGAAGGAAATAAAATTTAGATGATGCAATTTCTATCAGCCTCATAGACCACTCCAATTTTGGTCTTATTTTTCTCTTTCAGGGCCTTTGGATTAAGTGGCTGTTGTTATGCTTCAGTTTTTCAGAAAGCGTGACACTTCACATTCTCCACAATCATGTGAGGAGAGTTATCAAAACTGTCCTGAATTAATTAAAAGTAGGTGTAATCTCCACAAACATGTGGGACCCAGAGGGGCAGGGGGTGGGGGAGAAGAAAAATATAAATCTGCAGGGGGAAATTCTAAGTATGAGTTAATGGTTACATTAGCAGTGATAATTTTTGCTTTGTGGCATCTGCCCATTGGGATTCACGAGGGAGTTTCTTGCTTCCTGTGATTTTATACATATCAGCTATTGAAAATCTGAGAAGCCCATAAAAAAATTATATGAGTCTGAGATGCACTCTAGAGGGTTTTGTACCTAAAATGTCATTTATGCATTGCAATTGAGGATAAACATTTGCTTTCAGAGGAGAACATGCCAAATATTCCCCTCACTCAGGGACTGAGCCAAATCCAGAAGATACCCAGGGTTATGACACAATTTCATAGTGATGTCCATATGTCCAGAAGGTGATGGGGCTCTCCATCCCAGCTTCCTTCTGCTCTCACTGGCTGTAGTTTTCTCCCTATCCTGAGTATACACATTTTTCAAAGTAGTGAAATCACTGCACCCACCAAGCTCCTGGGAAGCAGAGGGTGTGATGCCTGTGGACTGTGGCAAGAACAAACACAGAGTAAGGTGTAGTGCACGTTGCTTGTGCTGTCCAGAAAAATGAATCACCCACACACTGCTGTTTGCATGCTCCCCCTCTTCACCAAGCATGCTGACAAGATTTGGGACTGGCAGTTTCCTCAGTGCTCCTCTGGTGCATAGGATAAGGTACCCCTGTAAACAAAACCTTCTTACTAAGCTCAGGGTATGATAGTGAGAGTGCTGCTACTGATCTCCCTTCCTGCATAGGGGGTATTACATGTTCAGCAGCCATGCTCTTCTGGCCCGAGCACATACAACAAAAAATCCCACTACCAATAAAAAGTAAACAGAGCATTAAGTTGAAGAAAGATTAAATAAAACAGCTCTTCACAGTGCCTCACAGTTTTCTGTGCTGGGAAAAATACTGCTAGTAAGGCAGGAGATGAGCAGGAAATCTGTGCTTCATCTCCGAAACAATGAGTTAAGGACAAGACAGGTCTTCAGTCTTTACACAACTCTTCGCACCCCCTGATTTCCACCACTGTTTTATTTCCATGTAGGAAAGAGAGTTTTTGGATTCATCTGTTTCTTGGGTGGCAGAGAGGTTGAGAAATCAATGTTTGATGTCAAGCATATGAACAGCAGGTGTTTGCTTTCATGTCACGCGAGCCAGCTTTCATACACAGCACTTGGCTCCTGGTGCCTCACACAGGGCAGTCACAATCCCTGCACCAGAGCCACACTCTGGGTTTCCATAGGGCACCTTGTTTATACCTAGCCAGGAGGGTTTATCCTGAGGGTGTGATGCTGAAGTGGAAAGGAGTGGATGCTTTCCAAAACTGGGTGTGTGCAAACTCTTCCGCAGTATTAAACCTTCCCCCTTCTCTTGCTTTTGTTTTGGTTGGCAGCAGCGAGGAGGGGAATGGGGGAAAATAAACCCAGCACCTTCCCCTGCTTGCTCAAGGACCAGACTTATTTCATAGTGCACCACTTAAAATGAAAATCTACCTCTTTCCCCACTCCCCCCTAACTTATTTCTCTCAAAAAATCTTACAAAACAGGACAGCAGTGTGACTGTCATTTTACAGGAAGGAAGGGAAAGGCAGAGGAAGGAGAATGGCTGCCCTAAAAGCCTGCAAATCTTTCTCTTGTAATGAGCCTCTTCAGCTCCTTAGTCTTAGCATGGCAAAGCATAGCAAGGCATGAATTCAGTGCTGCATTTTCTGAAAGCAGTTATGAGACACATACCTGGTAAATACCTTCTTTACAGTTATTTCCCAAAGGTGTACATGGAACACTGAAAACCAGAAAGCTCTCCTGACACAAAATGTAGCTGTACACAATGCTAACAGCTGAGGGGCACCTTGAGGAAGCGAGTGTCATTAAAAAGAGTTAAGCAACAAAAGTGATCCTGTGTCTTTTGTAGCGGTGCCAGAAACAGGAGAGAACTGGGTGTATTATATACAGCCCCGTTCATCATTTCGGACAAGTGGACAAGGGATCACTTGAAGGTAAAAGATGGCATTTTTGGATTTGAGGTGCTTGAAAGGAACAGCTGTGTTTGCATGAAAATGTCTTTCGGATGTCTCTTCCATGAGGGGAAAACCCATTCCTGCTGAGGCAACTCTTTCCCAGGCTCAGCAGCCGGCCGTACACTGAACCTCAAGTGTGCCCTTTGCAGGTCTTTGGTAAATGTTCTCCATTGTCTGGACCCTCTAAAGGTGTCCTGCTGGAAAGATCTGCCAGGAATGTCTGCACTCTGTGCTTTTGGTTCCTTGAGCCAGAGGTACAATTTGGTTTAGCAGTAGAAGAAAACAAAATGTTGTACTCAGACTGAAGGTCAGATTCAAAACAATACTCCAGAAGCAAAACCAGATATGACTTTTAGTCCTGGTAAGATTATTAAATAACTGACTGTCCTCATGGTCAAGCATTTATCTTTTTTTTTTCCTTTTTTTTTGTTTTTATCACTCACCATGGGTGTATGCTGTCTTTTAGAAGTGTGAGCTAGAACACGCTGTAATGCCCACTGGTGAATGCAGCTGCAGGCATGTAGCTATGGGAGGGACAGACATGAGTCCCCTCCTGCTGCTGCTGCTGCTGGTGACTCTCTCAGAGCTCCCTCCTCATGTCCAGTTTTACGTTTCTGAAGTATCAGTGCTGGTTGCTGCTTATCTCTTAGTGTGCTACTGCAGCCACCTGTGACAGCCAAGCAAGGAGGTGTCACAAGGCCATGCTGGGATTGTAGCACCAAGTTGTGACAGGAATGACGGCAACACTGAAAGTTTTGGCATATTAAGAAAAGAAAAAATGAAAATTATCTACGGTATTACAAGAGTGAGGCATGATCCACTCTGATGAAGCAGCATCACCCAGGTGCTTAAGGACACTCCAGGGTTTTTTTCTAATTTGAAATTTGAAGTTGAGCTCCAGCAGGACACAAGGTAAATTCAGTTTTGACAATGAGCAGAAATGTAGATTATAATGCTGTTAATGGCTTTCTTGTTAGAAAATTTGTCATGGACATTGACTTAAGAAATTCCACTACCCATTTCCATCAATATGAACTTTTATGTTAGCATTAAAACTGTAGGAAAGACTTGCTTGTCAGAGGTGGCTCTTAGCCATTCATGTTGCTTATGAATTTTGAAGGAAGGAAGCAAAGTACAAGATGGGGTTATGATGGAGCAACTTCAGTGCAAGCTATAAACTGCATTGGAAATGAACAAATGAAGCAAGATGCAATTGCTTTTAAGTCATCTTCCTATCTTGGCATGCTTGTCTCATTTTGGTGTTTATAAGCATAGGGGATGAGGAGCCCTCCCAAGACAAATCAGGAAGTTCACCTATGTTCATCACGACATCCAAGAGCCAGGTTATTCTTGGTTTTCCATGGATTAAAAGGGGAGAAGCATCCTTCTGTTGTCCTTGGATCCTCCTCAAGGAGTAGATACTCTTAGTAAGCATGTGAAGGTTTGATATTTTATTTTACAGGCAGGATTTTCTCAGAAGAGATTTAATTTTTGCCTCTTTTTATTTCAATTTTAAGGAAAGCCCAAATAGTTGTATATTAACCATTACGAGTTTGAAGAAATTCTGAAGTAAACAAGAAAGAGTGAGTGCTGGTCATTTCCTTGGGACAATCTTCAAAAACCTCTACAGACAAAACAGATGAAGATGCAAACTGTTCATGGGGTCTGAATCAACTTGGAATCAAAGTGGAATCATGAGCTCAGGAAAATCTCACAGCACAATTGTTAGCTAGTAAGTTGAGGTGAAAAACAGCCTTTACCCAGGATTTGCATGTGTGACTGTCATTTAGTTACTGCACGAAACGTACAGAGATGTGCAATCTCAAATCAGTAGGAACAGCTGGAGTCAGAGGAAGGTTTCTTTTTTCTTTTTAAGTAGCAGTACGTACTTGAGATGGGTAGAGGTATATCCATGTGTGTGTGATAGGTAGGCCTGGTGACAGAGTTGTGAGGTCTCATCTGCTGCCTTGAGTGATGTTTGCAGCTTGGAAAGGCCGTTTGTGTTGTGGTGGAAGTGGCTGCCCCGACACCATTACCAGTGCAGCCTGGGGGCACAACTGCCTTTAAACACGAAGTGCTTGTGCCTTTGGTTCACAAGTACTTCTGATTCAGTAGGCTTAGTGCCTCTCTCTGCATTCAGACTCTTCTGATCTCAATCTGAAGATGTCAATAGTACTTTCAACCTCATTGTAGCTTTATTGAAATCTTCATCATCTCTTCTGCTGTCCCGCTGCAAAAATTTCAAATGGTAAATTGTGCCTTTATAGACTATATATTAATCTCTCAGTGAATTGCTATTTCTATAATATTCCACAATTATTACTCCTTAGTTCATTTTCTTGATCTTAAGGTAGGGCTCAGTGCTCAAGAAAGCCAAATTTATTTGAAACATTTGAAGAAGTTCACCTTGATACTTTCCATCTTTCTCTGACAGCTCATTATAATGAGACCATAGATTATTATAGTTGTACCTGAAGCCTACATATTTCTTCTTCAGTTTTCCCCAAACGACTGAAGAAACACCAGCTGGTATTAGGTAACTAATCTTGATTCCCATTTTCTTATTCATGCTGGGGAGCTGCTCATTGTGGAAATAATTCCTGTTTTTATTAGGATTGTTTGTGAAGTTATAAATCTACAAAGCAGCATGCGTCAGGAAACAAAGCTGTACTTTGTCTGATTGATGTGCTCTGGCGTTTCCTCTTTGACACTGCCTGGCTGTACCCCGGGACCTCTGAGGGCCATCTCGTTCCAGATGTGCCCCCTGACCAGCCTCCATCTCCCTGTTTGGACAAGGCTCAGATGACTATCCCTCCCTTGTTTCCATGGGAAGGAAACACAAGTGAATAGGCTGAGAGGAAAAGAGCCACTCCATGTTCCAGCTGATCCCTCAGTCCAGGTAATTGGAGCAACGGCATCACAAAAGGGCTGTCTGCAGCCCAGGGATAGCCAAAGTGCTCAAGCTCCTCTTTGCTCAAGTCTGTGGGTATTTCCTAGGTTATAGAATGGGGACAGCTTAGTTGCCAAAAACCCCATCAAAACCTGGTCTTTTTAAAGGCCTTGGTTCCTGGTGGCTCTCTCTAAGGTTTCAGCAGTACTGAGCTCTGAGGAATGACTGTAGGATGTGAGTAATCAGAACTTGTCATCAAGTTATCTTATACTGAAGTCTCATAAGAAGAGGCACATTAAGCAGTGGAGGTTTTGGAAAGCTTGGCTCTTTCAGGCAGACCTGTCCTGCTATAACCAGATACACTGGTTATAGTGCTCCACTTTTTTGGAGGACAAATATGTTTAATCTTAGTGGTTGCTTCAGAAGAAGTTTAAGAAGATTATTTTTCTCCTGTGATTTCTGCAATAATATCTGCTTCCTCCCGGCTCTGTGTGCACAAAACCTGTGGTTACTTTGAAAGAGATTGTTGGAAGGAAGGAACTCAACAACTCAAGCAGGAAAATACAACATATAAGCTTAATTTCCAAATGCAACAAAACCTCACAAATCAGCTCTAAGGACAAGAATACCTTTGCCTCCAGGTTGCTTGCCTGTGAGGATTGCTCCTGCTTCTTCCTCAGCTGACAATGTCTAGCGTTTGGTAGATCACAAGCCAAGGCCAAGAAATCCTTTACTGTGAAAACCTCCCACCTTCACATCCTGGTTTATTTTCTTTAAAACAGGATGAAGTGGAGAAAAGAGTGAAAAATGTACTCTCACTTTCAGTTTGTCTTAACAAACTGTTTTGAAAAATCATTTATCTGGAAATGTTTCTGATGTAAACCAATTAGTTTGAATCTTTCTGACTTTCTTTGGTCTTGATTCTCCATTTTTCAAATGATAAATGTTTATACCACAATTGTAGTCTGTTTAAAGAAAAAAAAAGTGCCATAGGAAACTTTTTTTTTCCTACAACTAGAACATTCAAATTTCTCAATCACCTGTTCTGATCTGATATTGATTTCCTTTAGTATTTCTTCTTCCTCCTCAGGGAAATAAATCTGTTTCTGGTATCTATCAGCCATTTTTCCCTTTGATAAAAAGAATTCATATAATTCTTAAGTAATGCTAAATCTTCTGTCAACAAATTAGTCTTGTCATCAGCCATAAGGGGCCTCATGATCTTCTTGGTGACCCCTTGCTTCTATAAAAACTTGAGAAAAAAAATCCATGCATAATAACTCCTGGCTATTCCTGCAATGCTTCTACTTTCATTTAAAAGGTTTTATGATATTTTGAACCAAATTGCCTCTTTTTTTTCCTCAGAATAAAACTGGAAACTTTAAAAAATATCCTGTTTGCGAGTATGGTGGCAGGGGCTTAAGACAGCAAATGAATATATGTGTAAGGTTAATTCAATATGTGCAGGTTAATTCAGTAAAATCAATAATTTAGTGGCTAGAGCATTCCTTGGAGATAAATGGGTTGTATGAGATATGGGATCAAGTTTTTCTTTGTCCCATTCCAGGTAAGTGCCCAAATCACTAGATTATATGATCAGTCTATCTTTTTCTAGTCAAAGAATTACTTATCCACTGTTCTTCACCAGTAGAGAGAAATTTGGGTTAATACCTACTCAAAGGTCATATGCATGCCCCAGCTCTTGGGTTATTAGCTGTTTTTTTCTACAAGCTTTGATCAAAAATTCAGGAACTCTCTTTACATGATTAAAAAAGGGTCTCAAGACTTTCAAATGCAAAATGTATCCATTGAAAAATGCATCTTTTTTCCATTTGCCCCATTCTGCGCTCTTTACATTTACTGGGCTTAGGATTCCAGTTTTATTGTTTAAGATCTTGCAAGTTGCTTTACTTGGCTGGAGGCATAAAAATGAAGTACAGGCTCTGTGACTAAAGCCACAGTCCATCACAGTGCTATAATGTACTAAAGGATGTTTCCCCTTCTTAGCTTTAATTTTGTTTTACTTTTTTTTTTTTTCTCTCATTTCATATAAACTCAACTGGTATTCCACACACTGTTGAAACTCGGTCATATTTTAAACATGAGTTTTGCAGATGGTAACTTCTTTTCTATTTTTAATTTTTAACATTATCTGTGATTTTTCACCAATGCATTTTCCAAGAAAAAGTACTTTTTGCTTCTAGTTAACATTTAACTGGAGCTGTCATACCTAATGCCTTAGTAATCTCTAGATGCATTGTATCAGTCTGAAGTTGCTTAAACTCAGCCCTTATGCTGTTTTCAGGCTTTCCAGATTTTCAGTGGTGTGGGTTTGCAGATTTACCTCTTCATCTCCAATATGTGTCCAGCTGATTCTTAAAAACTCTGTCAAAAATTGCTATCCTTTCACAAATTTTAAAGGAAAACACAGCTCTATACCATGTGCTCAGAGCTATTGCTTGATTTATTTCTTCCACTTAATATGTCTCAGATTATATCCAGCACTTGAATACTCCCATTTCTACTTAGTTTTCTGTCTCCTTTCAAAACCATATTAGTTTATTGTTGCCTCCTGTGCAGTTCCATCTACCATCTTACTTCTTTTAACTCAGGTTTTGAACCCTGGTAATTGTAACCAGCTGGCAACATCTCCTGGGGTTCCTGCCTCTGTAAATTTTACTTCCATTTAGCACCTGGACACATTCTCCACCTTGCCTACTCTCTGAAAAGCAGAGATTTGAAGGGGGTAGGACAGAGAATAACTACTGTACTGTCTCTTGAACTGTAATTGTCCATGATCAAAATTAAGTGCAAAGCAATTGTATTGTGTGATCCGTATAGAGTGTCAGACACAGGCAGGAACAAGATTTTTCACTTTCTGAAATCACCATGTTGGCACATTTAGTTTCTCTGAGTCTTGCCCCAAACAAACAATTGGATTCTGCTGGTGCTAGATGAACAGCTTGTCTCTTTTATTGTGTGTTCTCTGGTGGGATTTACTCTGGTGAAAATCAAACTGGTTTCCACACTGTGGCCCTTCTGAAAATTGATAATTTGCTCTGATTTACAAATTTCTGCTGTTCCTGCATCTTTTGCATAGTTGAAAACCACTGTAGGGCACAGCAGTATTGTCAGCATCATATTGACCATACAGAAACAGTTGTATGCTTATCTGTATGTTATACCTCTTGTGCTTTTTTTAGATCTAACTACAAGGTCTAACAACATTGTTCCTCTATAAATAAACAAATAGCAGAAAGTAGGATCCAAAGAGCTGTGGATTTGATTTTTAGAAGTATTTCCTATGTTGATTTAAAGCATGTGCAGTCATATATCTGTCAAGTAACTGGCTAGTAACTGGAAGCACAATTTCAGAGCCTTGTCACCTAAAAAAAAAAATCATTGAATTCAGAATCTGTGAACTTAGAATATGGTGCTTCAGATATATTTCAGTGTACACATTAGTTATAGCTAATAAATATAAAATATTAATACCATCTAATTTAGTTTGTCCATATTGAAAAACTTTAATGTTAAACACTTGCCTTTTCCTGCTGTGATAACTGGCTGTGATGTCATGAGCATGAATTATGAACTGGTCATGACAGGGAATTTAGACCAGGAATTTAAATTATCTGAAGAAAATTTTCTCATATTTGTCTTTTTTATTCCCCCAGTAGAATATTCCCCATGATGTCTGGCAGCTCAGATAGGAGTGGGAAGCACAACCAGGCACAGGAAATCTGCTGTGGACTGTCATCTACTTAGCAGAAAAGACCAAAAAACAGAGTTTGCCCATGGATGAAGAAAGCTGCCTGTGCCTGAAACTGAAGTGCAGTGTGGAGAGCCAGGGATGCTCAGGTAGGATCTTGCCTTCCACTTCCCTCCAAGGTACCTGAGCACATGGGCAAACCAAAAAGGGCGGTTTTGCCAGTGGGAGGAGAGGCATTTCCAGACTCCCAGTGGGTTTCATATGGGAGAAACTTTGCCCGGTACAGCAGCTCTCACCAAGCAGCTCAGGATTGCTCCAAGAGTAGTCACTGTTAGAGGCACAAGAGTGCTGTGGGCTTGTTTCCAAAGGGGTTTGGGTGGCCAGTACTGAAAAGGCAGCACCTGCTCAGGTGTAAATCACCTGGATACCATTCTGGAAGAGCCCACTCTGGAGGGTATGCATGATTCAGCTGATGCACCAAGAAGGTCATCCAGGCATAGATGTAGTGAAATCTGAGATGTCAGAAGACAATTTGCTGAATAAAACCCTCGGAGGTGAGCACTCACTCTACACAGAACAGTGTATTTCATTGTTCTAGTCTAGTCTAGAGGGTAATTCCATTTTGTGAGGCTAGTGTCTCAAGAATCACACTGGAGGTCCAATGCAGTGTTTAGAGCTGTCAGGTAGATGGACTGAAAACTCTGACTGCCGTCTCCAGCTCTACCAAACCACTCAGGCTCTCCAGTCAAATCATTATGGACAATGAGTGCAGTGATCACAAGCACTTGGCAGATTCCTGTTGGAGAGGGGCATTTTCCCCTTCTTTTCAAGCTGATTAGCCTTAGACCTGTAGCTTGGGTATGGACCTGAGGAACTCAGGTTAACAATTTCTGTATTGTCCACAACAGATGCCATCTCCATGAACATCCTTTCAGAAAAACAATATTTTTAAACCATATAAATATTTGCACAGAGCAAAAGGAAAGGATGCAAACGTTGTAAAAGGAGTTTATAACTCCTGTGCTGTTGCTTTTTAAAAGGCTGTGCTTGGATTTTGCAGTATTTGCCCTGCTCTTATAATGCAGGGAAAATAACTTTAATGTAGGAAGAATGCAGCACTTCAGTGCTCTTTCCTCAACATACACACACACACACACAGATATATGTATAAAAGAGATGAAACCTTACTTCTTATTAAGGGAAAAGATATTCTTGGCAACTTACATTAGGAGATTATTGGGGGAAAATAGCTCTCTTTAAGAAAAGTAAGTAAAGTAGGTGCGGGCAGTGACTTTAAATTGGACATTAAACTAATCCAGGGCTATACTTTAATAAAGGCTAGTGCTGGGAATTCTTATGGATTTTCTAGCTCATTGCTGGGATGACAGAGAAATACAATAAATGTTCTATTACTTACACAAGCTGCTGGTTTTCAGAAAATTAGTCACCAGTGACCTTTCACCCTTTGTCTTGCTCTCTTTCTCAGTAAAAGTACCTGATCAGAATCAAATGCAGCCCTGCTGTATGATGGCATCCCTGCAGGCTTCACAGGGCATCACTGTGAGTATGACTCTTAACATAGCATAAGATCAGCTTATTTTTCTCACTGTGTAACTGCAGTATTGGGGAGACGGCAAGGGAGAGGGAAGGTTCAGAGGGGGAAAATAATCTTTTCATCATCAGTTGTTCTCTTTCCCTACTTTGTAAGTGTTGAAGAAAAGGAGGCACAATTCTACATTTCTTAGTAACAAATGAAGCCCAAACCATAAAATATAACCAATCAAACTGCTCAAAATTAAAATTTGAGAACTGCAAATGACTTGCTGATACCCCCAACCTCAAAAATCATAAACATTTTTGTTTGCTTGATATTTTTTTATTTTCCATTAGTATCAAAACATGATGTTTATATTCTGTACAATAAGGCACAGACTTTTTGCAGAGGGGGAGGGGACAATATTACTTGGTGTATACTAGCCCTTTGGTAGAATTATATTGATTAGTTTTCCAGTTAGCAGTGAGACCTCCTTCTGACCCTATTTTCAGGGTCAGTAGATCATAATGCAGAAGCGCTAAGAGACTAGCATCCCTCCCCACATTGCTTTTTGAAGAGTCTGCAGACAACAAAATCATCATTTTATAGATATAAAAAAATATATATAATGTGTGTGTTTATATATATATATAAAATCTCTACAAGTACAGAAAGAGTGGGGTTGGACTCTGCTCTGTAAATGCAGGTATAAGTTATATATGACTCATAATAATATTTTTCTGAGAAAAGGAAATACATCCAGCCTCTCCTGTACAATTTTAAAAGTGATTTTTGTTGTAAGCTGTTGTTTTTTTTGAAATCAAAGAAGAATGCCTCCTGACTGTGCACAGTAAGGACAGATGTGTAAGAGGAATATACGTCTGTATTTGAAATGAAACTATGGCTCTGGGATCTTTAGTCTGAGAGCTCTCAGACATGAACTCACAAGACAAAGAGCTACAAGCTCGGCCCGGCCCCGTTACAGGCACTCTGAGGATGTCCCATGAGCAATCTGTTGACTTCCATCTTGTATTATATGTCAACCATACATACCTCTAATTAAACAAGAAATCATTTGTCAAAACTTGCTGCACTTTTCATATCCAACATTTTCCATGGCAGGTGTATAACAGACAAAGAACAAGGACAACATGAAATACCTAAAGAATGCTTTTAGTTGCTATTTTTAATTGCTATTTGAAGCTTACATTTGAAATCTTTGGTCATGTAAAAGGATAAGGACTGGAGTCAAGGACTCAAATATCCTCACCCTAACACCAGGAGCTTGCAGAATGCTTTTGAACTCCGGTGCTCCCCGAGCGCTCTGTAACTGTAGGAGACCTTGCTACTGCCTCGGTAAGAGCCAGTCTGCTCTTATCATATTAAGAAAAAGAAGCTTGATTTCTAACACCTGCTGCCTCTGGTTGTCTCTGTTTCCTTAAGTGAACTACAGACTTCAAGGAGCTAATTAATATATTCCATGTTAACCATGAAATCACCTTCTGGAGAAATAAAGGACTGGAAATAACTCTGGAGGAAAAGAAAATGAGGTAAGATGTTAGAGGCCTGAGCCCTTGCACAGCAGGGAGTACCTCTACCCCTCAGAGACATCATGTGGACAACACTTTGCCTGCAGCTCTGTTGCTGAAATTTCCTTCTTATGGTTATCCATGTTCTGGTCCCAGGGTATCTGATAAAATCAACTTCCCAACTATTGTCCCTCACCTTTCTCCCAGGTCAACAGGTCTTGCAGAGAACATGCCAACACAGCAGCATGCCTACTGCTTCACATCGTCCTGGTTTTTGCAAGTCTGGAAATAGTATGTAGAAAACAATTAGTGAATAGATGCTGTTCCTACATGGGCTTTTTAGTTATGTTCAGATTTTGGTGTGGTCCAGCAGAGATGACAAAGAGAGTATTCCCATCTTGCAGTAGTACAGCATGCACACTCTCTTTACTTCCTTATCTTTACTTCCTTGTCTTTTATTTTGACAGGCCTAAGGTCTGATTCTCCTGTGTGATATAGAGCTCTCAGATTTGAAATTGAGACACAATGCCTTATTTATTTCTCATAGCAATATGTCACAGGGCTTCAGCATCCTGGTTTATGAACATAAGACGTTCATAAATCCACCCTTAAGTGACGAAGATTATCTTCTCCACTTGTTTCCCTGCTGAAGCAAATGCAATTTCTCCTTCCTACTGGTATCTTAACACACCTGGTTTCTTCTGGAAGATTTTCTAGGATTCCTGAAATTTCCTAGTAATGGCTAAACAATTGCCATTGTGGCCTCCTTGCACCTGCATGCCAATCAGATCAAATAACTTGCAGGGAGGGTCAGATTCCTAAAAGAAGAGAGCTGACTCCAAAGGACTTGGGTGTTGGAGTGAGCAGCTGGTCTTTCTCCAAATATTCTGGAGCACAGGTATCACCGAGCAGGCTGTCATTACATCCAGCACGTGCCACGTCAGTGTTGAAAACAGGCAAACAGCTGCTCGGTGGATAAGAGTGACCATATTCCATGCACACACTCTGCTTAAGTTCTTCACCAGCTGGCAATGGAGAGACCCTTCCATTTCATGATGGTCGAGAGCCCTTACAGTGTCACAGGATGCGTTCACATAGCCGTAGCCGCATACAAAAATGATGTGATTTTCTGATGTGTTCCTCTGCTGCATTTTTCTCTGCAAGGATCATGCAAATATACCCTTTTAGTACTTAAAGGGCTCTTATAAAATAGAGGGAAAGAAACATTATACAAGGGAAGCAGATAGTGATAGGACAAGGGGGAAGAATTTTAACTTAAAAAATAAGAGATTTAGATCAGATGGAAGAAATTCTTCTCTGTGAGGGTAGTAAGACACTGAAAAAAGTTGCTTGGAGAAGCTGTAAATACCCCATCCCTGGAAGTGTCTCAGGCCAGGCTGGATGGGTCTTTGAAGAATTGGCCTGTTGGTAGTGTCCCTGCCTATACCAGGGGAGTTGGAACAAGCTGATCTTTAATGTTACTTCCAACCCAAGCCATTCTATTGTTCTATGAAATGTTAATGAAAATATTAGTGAACTTACCCTTTTTTTCTCCATGTCTGTTTTAGCAACAAGAAATTATGCTGAGCCTGTCCTTGGCACATTGGCTGAATTCATTTACAAAATTTTGATTTAGCATCTCACTCTCTGAGCCTTTTTCTCTCTTTTCCTGTCATGGGCTTGTGAGCCATTTCACTAACAGGACATTCAATTGCTATGGAGAAGTGACCTCCCTGGAGAAAGGTGAGTGGCCCTCACACTTTCTGTCCCAGAGCTGTGTTGGCTGAGCTATCCCCCCAGCTGGCACAGATGGGTAGATCCTTCTGCATGTGAAATTAGAAATTCATGTGAAACTCACCTGATAAAAAAGACAAGTAAGCCCATCAGGTTAATATACCACTAAATAAGCAAAGCAAGTGGTATTTCTTACCACTTCTCAGGCAAATTTTCTCACTTGGTTTCATTGGCCTTTTGCTACAAGCCTTCCTGGAGCTTTGGTTCATTTTGCTAATAATTAATCTTAAAACTCAACATTGTTGCATTTTTCCAGTTTCAGCAAATGTATTCCTAATTAAGGGCCATATATATGTCAATAAAGCTGTAAAGAAGGAATGTTTTTAACACTGAATTATGAAAAGGGCAAAATATTTTTTTTTCCTCTAAGGGAAAATGCATTTTTTTTCTTTTGTTACTCATCACGCTGAAAAAATTCACTCAGGGAGTAATATCCAATCCCCCCTTCTTCCTTTGCCATGCCTCTTTTCCACACTTCGACAGGGCAGTTAAATTTGATAAATTGAAATAGGACTAGGAAGAATGTGCCCATCAGCAACAGGAGGTGGGTGTAGGCAATTTAGAGTGGCCACTCCAGCACTGTTTTTAAGCAGCACATCATCTATATAACCCAGTGTCCTTCAACATCTCTTACCTAGACAACTTCACATCAGGACCCTGACCTCATCTGGTCACGTGTGTAAAACAAACATTTAGCCTCAATAACACAGTCATCCAAGTATCTCTGCTGCTCACAGAGGATATCCAAAGCAGAAGACTAACACAGGATGTTTCAGTTGTCTGTTTGGTGGGGTCCTTACTACTCCAGCATTTGTCCCAAAGGCCCATGCTGTCTGGGCAAAAGTTGACCTTTTAGATGAATCTTCATTCTGTTGACATTTAGTACAAAGAGGGTTCTTAATTTCTATTATTTACCCTACAGCATTTTATTGCTTTAATTAAATTATTGGAATTTAATTATTGCTACCTGAAAGGATGAGTATAGTTGCTCCTGTGTGAGGACAAGCTTCTTATCATAACTTCCCAGTAACAACAACTCTCTTTACCTTTCTGTCTTCTCTAACTCTGTAGATAGTAGAGTGGCAGTTATGGTTATTGCGGACCTAAGCTTGAAAACCCTTAATCATGTGGATATTCATTGCTCCCATGGTCTACCTATTTCATTGATTGTGCCCATTTATTCTATGTAGGATCAAGTGAGCAATTATAAAACAAGTAAGAACCACAGAAAAATGACAAGAGTTAACTTAGAGTACTGAGAAGCGCTTACATCCCACGCCTCATGGCACTTACTCCAAGAGATACTCAATCACAATCATTAAAAAGGGCTAGTCCTTCTGCAGCCTGAAATGGGTTCTTTTTACTGCAGAAGCATTTCCTGCCATTCCTTACACTGACCTGTTTGCTCTCATCTTGCCGGCAAGTGTTGCGGGGATGGATCCTGCTGGAGTCTCACAGGTGGGCACTGCGCAGCCACCCGGGAGATTTGTTACATTCGTTGGCCTTACCAGGCATGTGGTTGGGCTTCTGCTGCCTAGCTCCTCCTACTGACTGCTATTTTAACTTTTTATCCAGAAGTCATGCCCTCTAGCCCAGGCACATGTGTGCTCCTCCATATCAGCAAGGTGTTTTTCTCTTTTGGTCCCACTTGACCGCTTTGGAGAGGGTGGAAAGCCCAAACGCCTCTGTAGGATGGAGCCCGGGGTGGGGGGGGGGGGGGCCCACTGGGGTTCTGCCAAGCCCCATCCAAGCCTGAGGCAGAGGAAGGGCTTTCCCCCATCAGAGCTGAGGGAGAGAGAGTGCAGGGCACCACACACCAGCCTCAGCCCTTGTGCAGGTGGGGATGGCAGGGACCTCTCCTGGGCATTCAGACAGCTCCAGACAGGGATGCAATGGCTCCAGCCCCTGTTTCACAGGAAGAAGGGGCCTGGCTGATGGCCCAGCTTTCAGGGCTGTCAGCTAAATGTCCAGCTTTGTGCAAGATGAATTAAACAAGGTAGCACATCAGCGTGTAAACCAAGCAGAATTAGGAATGGGTCCCAGCCAGAAAAGTATGGTTTTGAACCTAAATCACAAACCAAACTTTCCCAAAGGGAATGTTTAGATCCAGGGCCATCTCTTAAAATAAATAATGAATAAATAAGGTCCTGTATAGATTTCTAACTATGTCACTTTATTAACACTATAGATTTTTCAAACACAGAGGGACTGTAAGAATTGCATATACATTTCATTAGTAGGGAATTTATGACTACAAGATTGCACTTAAGGTTTGCAGTGACGCTTTATGCACCCTTTTGACCCAGTCCCTTTACTATATTCTGCCCAGTATTATTTTTCATAAGTCAGGAAACATTTTCCCTATGTTTTGTAGCATTATCCAAAGGGAGTTTGCAGCTGTACTGTTCCTACTTTATCATGTTCATACTGACTGAAGTGCAGACCCCTCCTAGTGACAGTACCCATCTGAAAGATCATAACAACGCATTTTTGGCACATTATTGTTCTACTTTTGTGTCAAGCCTCCCCCACGGAACAAAATTGTTTCACAGTTTTTATTAAAATTTACTATAAATGAGCAGCTGAAAAAATAAACAGAAAAGTCTGTGTGTATCTTATTTACTGTCATCACAAAAAGAATATCTCTGCTGGAACATTATAACATAACCTAACAGCCAAAACTAACTTACAGAAATAAGCAGAGACATTAGAAAGGTTAAAGGTCAGGAGAGTTCATTATTTTCAGTAAGCTTAAAAGGCAACAATGGGGCTGGGGGAGAAGAGAAAAAAAATGGGCAGGAGGAAAGTTATGAAGGTACATGGGAGCAGCAGAGCTCCAGGAGGGGAAAACTGAACCAGGAACCTATGTGGCACAAGGCAAAAAAATGGATGAATGTACCAATATTTTAGCTAGCACGTCTTTCTACAACAAAGAAAAGTCTCAGTGTTTAGCTTTCCTTTGGAAAGATAAATACATTGACCTGAAAAGCCCTAAATAAAGCCCCATCTGTGAGTTATTTGAACCAATTGTAGGACTGCACTGCTGGTTTGCAGTATCTGAGCTCTGATCTCATAAGCAGGGGTGTGAGCTTGCTCCTGCAGGATGACTTTCAGAAACTTTGTTGGGACTTAAAATGTAGTTATTTGAGGGAAAATTTTACTCATGTGCCATGGTCCAAGTAAAGATGTGTAAGAAGCTGCACCTTAGCTGATGGCTCCTGTGCCTCCCTAGGCTCATGCAAGCTTTCACCAGATCTGAATTTGATCTCCTCGATATGCTTCAGTGGAAAGAGGTTTCTAATCGTAACTGGAAGCAGACATACCCAAAGAATCAGTTTTAGTAAATCCCACTGAACTCTATCATGGCAGAGGGACAGTATAAATGCTCCCCATGAGTCCACTAATGAAACGCCTGGCAAAGCCAAAAAGGGCAAAGAAAAAAATAGAAACCACAGCTGCAATATCATCTTGAATAATAGAGCTAGGAACCAGAGAGTAATAAAAGATGAGCAAGAGGTCAGAAATAACACAATATGAAGGCAAAAGGAAGGAGAAGAATGCTTTCCAAAAAGTGAGGCAAAGAAGAAAGAAAGTGCTCTGGATCACATGAAATGCTCACATAAAATGATTTAAATGAGGAAAACTAAAAAGTACTGTGAAGGCAAAAGGTAATTAATTTATTTCATGAACTGTAATATTTAACACTTCACAGCTTCATTCTGGGATTATTCCCAGTGGAATCAGTAGTAGGGGCCAGATCCTTAATGCCAAGTCCCTAAAATGAGCGTGAAGAGAAACCTAACTTCTTTTTGATACCAAATACTATTTTGAAGGATCCACTATATATTTTCTATTTTTTTTTTAACCTTCTCCTGTTTGGGAATTTTGATGCACAACTTCTGATTTAATTGAGCCTTCATCTCTTTGCTGAGAAATAATTTAGGGGCTTTTTATCAATCACTGAATGTGCAGGCAAAGGAGCAAGCACTTCTGTTCCCACTCCCAGGCGGGTGAGAATGGGAAGGAGCCAAGGGATACCCAACAGAGGTCCCTTAGAAGTATAAATGGTGTCTTTCAGGGGATAGCTTGAGTTATCTAGATCTTAGTTCTTTCTGACATTTGTGCTTCTAAGCATTAATTCAGGCACCAGTTGCTAAGGTTTAGTATTTGCATAAAGATTTGTCATATATTCCTGTAAAAGTATGTTCCAGACAAAGTAAAATGAAAGCTTTTATTTAACAATTTGTAGCTACAGTGGTAATTATTTACTCTAAGTAAGAATAGTATCAATTTTCTTTTTCAAAAATACAAACATTATATCTGGTGAAGGGAATAACATTGTTGAAAAAAAAGTTTGCTACTGAATTGTATTCAATTTTATGTGATGAGCTCATCAATTCTTCACATTTAGTCTACAATTATACTTAAATTCTCAGTGTTTAGAAGGAAAAAACCACCAAACTAAATGTTTTAAAGTGTTAATTTAACCTTACAATGAGAAATTATTAGGAAATTATTACCAAAGCATTCACTTTTTTGATGGGAATGTACCAATGATGGCCGTTACAGAGAAGAATGAAAGAAAGCACTTTTAAAGGTGGAAACCTTCTGGGCTTGAGGCCTAAAATTAAAAGAAATACAAAATATTTTAAAATACGAATATTCAAATATATTTACTATTTCTAATATCATCTGAATGTGATTGCTACTCAAACACATTGTTTTGTCTTAACAAAAAATATAGAGTTAAACCCAAATTTAAAATTTCACCCACAGATAGCTTCAGCATAAGCAGAATAAACAGGCACATCTCAGCTGGAAAATCCTCCACGTGTCACAGTTCTTGAATCACAATATTCAGAGTACAGCCAGGGTGCTGCCTAAACACGTGCATGCATTCACAGATGAGCACATGCCATGGCCATGACCCTGTGGTGCCCACACTGTCCTGCTCCATGTGCAGCCCAGGAGCTGGGTCTGCTGTTCTTTGCTGCTCCACAGACCCTCGAAATGTTGGGCATCTTCTGCTGACACGTTGGTTTGCATTTCCCTGTTTGAACACAAGTGTTTTCATAATTCCTCTTTTGGCAGGATTGGCTGTACAGCCCTGCTGGCAGGCTGCCTGTTACCTGCTTGTACCTCTGTGCAAATTAGAAACCAGTCATGACATATTGGCTGATGATATTATCTCCTTAGCCTTGGGGAACTGCTGGAGAAGGAAAATGGCTTAAACCAGAAATGTCTTATTGAGATAGCTATTTTTGGAAACAGTTGGGAAAGACTGCTCCTGGTGTAGGTAAATGCCAAATCTTTCCAACACAGAGATGAAGAAAAGAGCTATGAAATCACTGTTTCAGGTAACAGTAGCTGACAGGAGTTTCACACTGTATTACCTATCCTTTCCCACAGGAAATGTAATACTCTTTCTCCCCTTGTTGGCCATGTATTTTCTTTTAATCTTAGACAGCCAAAAACATATATTTAGGGAATAATTTTGAGGAAGACAAGATTTGCCCTTTAGGTATTTTTGTGTAGTCTTTGTTATTTAATTGGTGCAAATTACAATGTCTTTGCACTGGATATTTAAGGTAAATGTTTGATACATAGATTATAAAGTGTATGAAGCTTTAGTTTCCTCATCTAGCATGCTTTGCAGCTAAACATTTGTGATTGGTCTTGTTTTTCTTTTATGTGATGTAACTGCAAAACTCGTAGATGCAAGCCAAGCAACCACACATGCTGGTGTCTGTTCTGCCTTACATTATTTTAGTTATCATCTGCTTTCCTCTCTCAGCAGAAATGTTTGCACATATAACAAATGTTAACATACCTGTAAAAGACGGATACATTGTGTGCAATTTTAAATGCTATCAAATTTGAAATCTCAATAAAGTGCTTTAAAATCAAATCATCATGCCTTTCGGGAAGCTTTGCCAAACCATGTCCTGGTATTTTTTCTTCCCTCCTAATAATAACCACACAGCTTTCAGTGGTCCTCCCTGCCTCCCAGGAGTGCTGGCTGCTTGGCACAGCAGGCACAGTCCCACCGTGACCATGCTATAGCAATTGTGATAACCTGGAAATTATTAGCTGATTTGCCAGAATAGGTCCTTACAGGCCCCTACCTGTTTTTAAAGAGCCAAGTAGACAGCCCTTAAAAAAATATTATCATCAGAAATCTTGTTGGATATTAAGCGTGCCATGGAAATGCAATAAAAATGGAAAGGCAACATTGCCCAGAAAATCTTGAGCCAAAAAGGGAAGGAAAAAAAGTAGTTTACTTAGTGGTTATGAGTCAATGCATGGTGTATGAATAAAAATGTAAGAGACCTTTATTAGATAAGAGAAATCTGACATGGTTTTAAGGCTTAGACTCTAAAGAATAATCTGAAAGCAAATAGAATTTCTGATCCAAAAAAAGTATTTTTCATTGCTTTGAGGTGAATAATTTTAAAATTAAGCACTGAAAACCTATCCTGTTCTTAGATAAATAAATATCTGATCCATGCCAATTATCAAAAAAATATTTGGATATTTTATTGTGTTTGCAAGACTAGTGAGTGCTATGAATGCTGTGAAAACTGTGATTATTTTCAGTTGATGCAGACTGATTTTAACAGGTATTAAAGAGCAGTTTCTGTTTAGTATAAAGGCATTTAGAAGTAATCAGAACAATAAGGAAATGTGTAATCAAGGGAATATACCTATAACTGAGTCACATCTGAAAACTTCAGACAGTAGCTTAAAAACTTACCTGAAAGTCCCAGGTTGCACATCCTGTATGTTTATGAAACCAGGTAGAGAAGACAAAAATTATTTTTTTTTTCTTCACAATTTCATGTATTTATTTTGAGAAAGGGAAAAGCTGGAATAGCATAGGCCTCATGGCCTCATTACACAGCCTGGAGGTCCATGACTCTGTGCCTGGGCCAACACATAAATATGATTATTTGATAGATGAAAACCAGACTGATGAAAAGATTACCTTTTACATATGTAAGAGAATTGATCAACCTCTGATGCTCTCTGTCAGCTAATGGTGTCCCTGCCAGTGAAGAGTAAAGCCAGCACAAGAAGAGAGGGAGAAGAGGATAATAATAGCTGGAGAGCAGAACATCTTTGCTTTTTAACTAAATGTGCTCTCTCAACCACAGGATCATCAGAATCAGTTTTTTGGGGGTTCTGGTTTAACCAGACCTTGAAAACACCTTCCCTCTTAATCTGGATCACATACAGTGTAATTTCCTGAGGTTTTAGAGACTTTTTCTTGCCTACTGACAAAACAAAAGAAAAAAAAAATGGAGCTGCATCTTTCTTAAGTGTTGTTTTCCCTTTTCAGTTATAAGACCTAGGGAGGATCAGGACAGAAATAATTATTCCTAGTGAAACAAACTCATGGTTAAATAATACTATTTTTTTCTTAGGTTTTCTTTCACAGGCAGGAGGGATGTCTGTTCTGCTCTGAAAAGGCTCCCTGCCATGATCCTGAGGGTGTTCTGAACATGGCATCATATCCAAAACCAAGCAAAGACAAGGACTTCATTGTGTCAATTAACTCCTGAATCTTCACAGAGCTCAAGCCTGTCTGCTTAGGTAAGTTCAGTAGTTGAAACTGATAAAATGGAAAGTGATCTTTAGGTCTTAAAACTGTATAAAGGAATTTGCCTTGCTATTTATTGGGCTTATAAAATGGAGTACATGCACATGGTTTTGGCTTCACAAAAGAGGATGTGCTCTTATAAAAAATCATGCTGCTGGAGAAAACAACAAATCCCTTATTTACTTTTTATCGCTGGAGGATGATTTGTGGAACTTAGGAGGTTTATGCCCACAGGTCAGGTTTCATGTACATGGAGCTGTAGAGCTTGCAGAAACTTTCTGCTCAGACAACAGATTAATTATTCCCACCATAAGGTGGAATAGGACAGCAATAATCTACTACTCCCTTTGTTTTGGCTTTGCTTCCTCAGTCACTGGGCAGGGAAATGAAAGACAAATGGCCTCCATTGGCTTGTGCTGGCTGAAAGAAGGCTGGGAGGAATAGCTGGGAATAGGCAGGTCTGGCACAGAAATTTTTAGGTTCTTTGGACTACAGTTCCCATCTCCCAGCACTGAGTAGACAGTTATTCACTGTTCTTTGCCTAACTTTAGTGATTGGAACCTATAGGATAAATCTGGATGTGTTATTGTACACACCAGTATTGCAGTAGAAGGTTATCAGTGCTCACACTGAGACCAGTTCAGTTGCAAGAGCATAAACTGTGACTTTTAAAGCTGCATATGTGTTTTCTAAGCCCATTGGAAAATGCCAGTATTTCACTGAAACTCTTCAAGAGATTTTCACAGGTAGCCTAAGATCATGGATGAAGCTAGGAATTTATGTACAGCATAAATCTGTAAATTGATAATCAGGAGAGGAACGTTGTTATGTCATCCTTTTGCCACAGATGCAAATATACCTGTGTATCATGTGCTGGAACTCCACATAGAATAATTTTCTGTGTCATGGTTGGGATAAATTTTGCTCAATGGGAGTTAAAGGAACTGTTTTCTATTTTTATAATTAAAGGATAAGCATGTTTGAAAGTGTACTTCCATATCATGCAAATCAAAAATAAAACATTCCACAAAATGGACTTGTAGCTCAGAAAATTTTCCGTGGTTAATTCAATTCCTGCAAAAAATATGATTATTTGCTATCCACCTACATTAGGAGCTACAGTCATTCAGAAGGGTGAAATAGTTACCACACAGTGTTGTAGATTAAGATGGTTTTACTGGGTGTTACACATTATAAAATAGCTGGGCCTTTTAACAAGCTGGTGATCCTTTAAGGATGTAAAACCTTATATGAAAACTGCTAAAGAAAAATACACAATAAGAAGACCATTGGGATTATCTACTGAGTACTTAACAGGAATAACTAGACTTAAAAATTGTTTATGGCTATAATGTCTGAAACTCTGGTGAAAGGACTGACAGCACTAATTGATTTTGTGGGTTTTTTGCCACTGAGTGATCTTTATTTGTAATAGATGGTGCAATTCTTTGGTAGTTCTCCTGCAACTGGCACTGCTGCTGTGTCTTTTATTAATCAAGCCTTCAAAGATGTGCTTTATTACAGGAAATTTTTATTTTTAACTACTGTTACAGTTTTGTGGGGTTTTTTTTTTCAACTAAACTATAATGTTGTAGAAACCTCAGATACCAAGCAAAAAGAAAAAAGGGAAAACCACAGCAGCAAGCCCTTCAACAGTTCTCAGGGGAAAAAAAATGTTCTTCCTTTGCACACCACAGTCTGTACATCCCTGGGGTTTTTTCAAATGGGTATGTTAAGAAATATGCCCATACAGGATAAAAATACAGCAAGGAATTGCTAACTAGTAACAGGATAACACATTGGTTTAATCCCATGCTGTTTATACAATAACTACATTGAGAGGTACCTTTTCATAGAAGACATTAAATTAAGCCCATGATTTGACCCAAATTCACAGACATAATTACTAGTTTATGACACTGAATATCTGTGCTAATCTGATAACCTCCCATAAGTTACTGCTGTTACTGTGTCAGGGAATTTTTAGCTTGAGAAAATTCTAATACTAGCAGTCCTAATTTCTAACCTCAGATATGTAATTTTTTATCAAAGATCTATAAACCAAGTTTTTTTCTTAACTAAATGTAGGAAGCTGCTCCTGTTCCTATTTCTTGCCCTATTCCTATCCCCCCCATTCAGCAGATACAGCCAGCAATACTTAATGGCTTATATAATAAATAACTATAAGAATTTGATAGCCCACAAAAACAATTAAATTAATTAAAACCTAAAGCTGTGGACAGACAACTTGGCTTGTATTATGTTAGTTTGCTTAGTCAAAATAGATTCCTAATGCAAAAATCAGGAATTGTAGAAGATCAGCAAAGAGCAGCATGAGCAGTTTTCCTGTGTTTTGCAGGAGACTTTTCTACTTGGGCGTATTTGAAAGGTCTTAATGACTTGAGAGCAAGAGTCACTGAGGACTCCTGGTACAATTCATTGGGTCAATTTTCAGGACAGTAATATATTACTGTGTACTTCTGTAAATTTATTTTCTATAAATCACTACTACAACAACAGGACCAGCTTTGATGGCAAAGGGAGTATGTTGTATCCCACCAAAATAGTACAACAGCAGCAACAGCAATAGAAAGCCAAGAGCTGAAAATAAATTTTGGGCAGCCTGAAATACCCGTGCTGGTGTTTTCCTGCCAGATCAGAGTCTGTGCCCTAGCTCCACTTTGTACCTCACACTTTGGGAACTTGTCCTAGGCCAGTCGGAGCTTTCTCCAGCAATCATAGCTTGAGCTGGGGTTCCATAAGACAGGATTTGGGAACAAACCATGCAGGTTCACAATTTGTCAATTATACTTAAAGCACAGTGAGTGGCTCCCTCATCCTCCCCAGGTGCCCGCGCTGTTGCCTTCTTGCCATGGCCCACACAGGGAAGGATGTTTCTTCTGTTTTCTGCTGATACCACCTGACCCCCGTCACTGACAGACAGGAAAATGCTGTAGTCATTTCTGTGGTGCTCCCAGAAAGATCTAGGGGGAAATGCAGGCAAGATTCCCAGCAGTAATGTCAAGGGAATACTATTTCCACTTCTCAGCAGAGAATGGGAGCCTTTATTTAAACAGCTAAAGGGTTCAAAATAATGATGGGAATCCAGGAGGAAAGCCAAGATGAGTATTACAGGAACAAAATACAGCTTTTTTACTTCTGCCAAAGTCCTGTAGTCAAAAATTTGGTCCCAAGTTTACTTTCGAGGGGATTCAATATAAAAATACAGGTGACAGGCTGAGCAGCTCTAAGTAAAAGGCATGTCCAGCCCAGACACTATCTATCAGTAGCAGTCTGACCACTGACAGATGGGGGAAAGCCCATCCAAAGGAGTGAGCACAACTGGCTGCAGTGCCTGCCAGCATCCAGATGCTCTCGTTGGGAAATATCTTTCAAAAGTTTGGCATCTCTGCTCCGGGGAAATTCACAGAGCAATGAGCTGAACAGGTGTCTCACATCACTTCTTATCACAGATTTTTAATTGCAGTTTAATTGTTTTATTGTGCTGTGGTTTTGTTATTGGTCATATCTGGCTGTATCCCTCATATTACTGAAAGACTCAGTACAATTACACAGAGCCAGATTTTCAGAAGTATAGAACAATTCCTAACATATGGTATTTTTTTGAGTAGATTTTCAAAACATCTCACCATGGTAGGTGTGAAATTTTTTGAAAGTTATGTGTCCTTCTCAGGTACTCAAATAAGACCTGAAAATCTGAACTCAGCTATGATTATTGTGGCTTCTTAAAAACTCTCACTGTACTCTGCAGCAGCCTTGCAACCCCACTTTGAACACTTTTCCCTCCCAGTCCTTTATCAGTCTCAATAATGTGAAAACTAACAATATTTTGTTTTCATATCAGCTAAAAATATGTCTCAGTGGAGGGTAAAATACCCATTGAAAGTTGCAATGGGTATGTGGTGTCTTGGTCTGGTTTCTGATATTTCTCTGGACTTGAGTTTCCTAGCTCTCCAGTGCAATAATAATACAACTTGATTAGCCTAGCGGCTGCATTTAGAAAAGTGATGTCAAAAAATAATCTATCCCAATCTTTCAGATACCTAATATGAACTTTTAGAAAGCTGCTTGGATTGTCCATCACAAATGCACATAGAGAATGTGCCTAAAGTCTCAGTTGTAGATGTACTTGACATGTACTTTGTGCTTCTGTGAAGATACAGAGTTGGAAAAAGAAGCTCTTTTTGGATAATTCATAGGGAATAATTTTAGAATTTTATAGCATCATAGTGTAGCTTTTCTTTTTCGCCCTTCATCCCTTTTTCTTCTTTTCCTCCTCCTTCTCCCTCTTTCTCTCTCCCTTTCTGTTGCATCTGCATGAATAAAAAAATCCAGCATAACACGTAACCTTGATAACAAAGATTACTGTTTCTGCAATACACTACAAGGTCCTAACCCTGCAGTCCCTGTGAAAACACAACTACACTGAAGAGGTAAAGGAAAGGCTGAGCACTGGACCTGTATTAACGGGTCTTAACCTTTGGCAGAAGGTCTACCCCAGCTTGGGTGTATTAGTAAACATAGACTCTGCTTGATTAATAAGAAGTCAGGATCCTCCATATGCAATATATGGAAAAGTAATA
>VXAC01005900.1:29370-51987 GCA_013399225.1 Rhipidura dahli | reverse complement strand
AGAGTGCGAGAGGGGGCCCTCAGAGCCGCCTATTGGCCGGTGGGCGTGACTGAGCCTATATAAAGCGCTGTGGGCGCGAGGGCCCCTCAAGCAGAGAGGCAGGGCGGTATTACTGGTGTCTGTGAGCGCGCACGGCTTTAGCTGTGTGAGTGGCCGCCTGAAGCACCGGCCCGCGGCGGCATCGCCGCTCCCAAGTCCGCTGTTCCCCCGGAGGAGCCTCAGGGCAGGTCGAAGCCACCGGCGGGCCGTGTAGGTAGTCCCAGGGCGGAGCGGGCCGCGGTGCCGCTCTGGCCTCGCCTCTATGGTCGGGGCTTCCGGCCGCCGAGCTTCCGGCCGTGCGACTTCCGGTCGCCGCCCGCCGGTGCGAGGTCCCGCCGCCCCCGCACTCCGCCCGCGCCCCCCGGTCCGGTCCGGTCGCCGCCGACCGAGGCCACCGCGGCCGCAATGGGCGCCTACTTGTCGCAGCCCAACACGGTGAAGAGCTCCGGGGACGGCGCCGGGCTCGGGCCGCGCCCGCTGCACTTCGGGTTCAGCGCCATGCAGGGATGGCGCGTCTCTATGGAGGTGAGGGGGTAGGGCTGGTGGGGCGGCGGCGTTCATACCCGGCACTCCTCGGAGTCCTGCGCCGACAGGCCCCGACGGCGCCGAATAGCGAGGAGGTCCGGGGACTTTCGATCACCCCCTCCTTCCTGAGGCCGGGAGGGGCATTTTGCCTCTCCCGGTGCCGCCCCAGCCTTTCCCGAATTCCACACGGCAGCCGCGTGTTCCGGCTCCTACGGGGAGAGTCCCCCCGTGTCGTGGGGGACACGTGCGGCTGGATAAATCCCTACGAGAAATGAGGAATTCGGGGTAAAAAGCGAAGGAAGGAGCGTTTGATGCTTGGGGTGAAGTGCTGATTGAAAGCAAGTGGGAAACTATCAGGGAAAATGCCTGGTGTTCTCCCCTGAAATGAAGTGTCGGTGTCTTGCTGTGCTTCCTCCTTGTTTTTATTCATTTATAGGGAAATTCGTAGGAAGAATTCTTATAGCTACTCTGTCTCCTTTTGCCAGTCCCGGCTTTGCTGGGCTCGTTGTGGCCAGATGAGCTACCACCAGAGCCACACCTGGCTGAGGATCCATTCCCCCAGTGCAGGAGGCTGCAGGAGCTGCTCTTAAAGCTCTTGGTAGGTGTGGGGCTGCCGGCCCTGCAGCTCTGTGAACTTCAGACCCTCTGTGAGTACCAGTAAAGTGCTCGTTTGTTTTCCCTTCTGGGCAGCCAGCAAACAGCTGAATTCAGTAAGACTTAATCCTTGTCCCTGCAGCCACAACAGAGACACCTCTCAGTGTCTGGCTTGTAGCCCTGTGGCTGATTTGGTGAAATTGTCCCATTCAGGCTGTCAGATGTTGAATTTTTGCTGATAAGGGTTCGTGAGCCATTTTGCCAGACACTTCACCACTTCTTGGAGTGGGACAGCAGTTGTACAGCTGACAAACCAGTGACAAGAGGTGTTTCCTCCTTTCTGTGTGTGAAACCCTGGGCTCTGGTTCTTGGGGTAGAAGAGGCACCGGTGCTTGTGCTCCGGAGATACACTCAGAGTATGTGTGTGCCAGACTGGCTGATGGTATCTGAGCTGGTCCTTGCCAGTGACCCGTGGAGGGGGGAGCTGCTGGCACAGGGACGCTCCTGGAGCACTGAGTGTAATCTCAAAGGCGATTACCATGTGTGTAAGCGGCTAAATGTAGGCATGGCTCTGGCATCCCTTTGCACAGAGCTGGGATGTGTTAAGGAGCCAGGCTGGGATGAGGGAGAGCAGAATGGCCCTGATTTACAGTGCTGGTGGGCTCACTCAGCCCTCCCACGGGTGGGACATGGCTCTAACCTCACCCACTTGAGGGCTGTCACTGGTACCTTTGTAGAGGCTGGGCAAGGCCCCAAGCTGCAGATGTGGGTTCTGCACTACCCAATATCTCTGGCTTATCCCTGCTGGCAGAGGCAGCATTGAGGCCATCAGTGTGGGTGTGATTTAGTAGAGTTATCCCAAGAAACAAGCAGACTGCAGGAGCTGAACCTGCTTCAGATTGCTTCTGAGCCTGATGGGAGAGAAATGTGTGTTTTGCACACAGCTGAGCAGTCCACTTTCTTGCATTCCAGCACTCCGTTCTGCTCTCTGTCTTGTCTTGTTTTTTCGTTTTCTTCACGTTCAATTGAACTTTTGCTCTTCTGCAAGGCTTGGAGAAAGTTCTGAGCTAATGTTTGTGCTTAATGCTGTAGTTCTGTGTGTGTTGATGAAGCCAGTCAGAGTGTGCATGTGGTAAGACACAGGTATTTTGGGTGTAAAGGAGCTTTTTTTCACCTTGTACTTGGGTTTTAGGAGCCTTGCAGTGAGTGGCTCTGAAGAAATACTGTAACTTAGTCCAGAGAGGTTGCTTTGGGAGTAAGGAAATGTTTGGGGCAGATGAGGGTCCCAAAGGATAAGGATACAAAAGAAAAATTGTATTAGGTACTAGAAGCAACAAAGAAAAGGGCTGAAGTCAGTTTCGTGATCCAGAGGAGCACTCTGGGATATTGCAGGAGGCACGGGATGTGGTTGGATGGGGCTTCTCCAAACTCTACTCCTGTTTTGACTGTACCCCCACAGTGAGACATCAACAGCCCAGTTTGCAGCTTCATTCCTCTCCCAGGCTCAGACCAAAAGCCCTTGCTTCAAAAACTGTAAGAGTTTGGTTCAAATTATGGAGATTTGTTAAATTAACTCTCAGGATAATTTATTAATTTGCTTACTCATTTCAACTGAATTGGATGTTTGATGTTTCAGACACACTGTTTTTCACCACTGTTACAGTAACCACTCAGGTGACTGGGGAGAGTGAGGGACTCCAGAAGGCTGGATAGCAAGGAGGGCTTTTGGAACCTTTGTGAACCCTTTCAGTGCACAGCATCCCAGTCACTGAGAGGACAACCATGCAACTCACAGACCAGGGCTGGGGGCTGTGCTGGAGGCTGGTAACTGGCAGCGCATGGTGGTTTTGCTGCTCTGCTCGTGGCGTTGGCAGTGCCAGGACCTGGCTTTGCCCTGTGTGCAGAGCCACCAGCACTTGTGCTCGGAGCAGGGCAGAGTACGCCCCACGCAAGGTGTGGGAGCTGAGCCCTCCCATCTGCCCATTTGGGACTGGGGCTCAGTGAGGGGACAGATCAGGACAGGCTGCAGTGGGGGCTCAGCAAGGGTGATACAAACCATTTTTGGTGCCAGTGCTGGGTTTTCTCCCCAGCAGCATTTGCATCTCTTTAATTACACTGCTGTTTGGTCACCTGAGACTTATCCCAGTTACTGTGTTGACGGTTCACTGTCTCACTGGTTTCCATGAGTGCTCAGAACAGTGAGTACTAAAATGCTGCTTCTTGGTTTATCCCTGCTTTCATTTACTTTGTCCAGTGGGGGCTGGGGAAATTTCCTGCAATACCATTCAGTCACTACTCGTTTTGAACTCAGATGGTCACTTGCCTGTTCAGAAGCTCTTTTCATCCTAGTGCCAGCAGTTTCATTGCAGTGAGTGCTACATAAACCCAGAACCTCTCTGTTCCTGTTTTCCTGAGCAAGGAATAAAGTTCTCTTCCACAAGACACTGAAACTCTGGAGAGCAAAGAGACCTTATCCAAGGAATCATTAAAAAAAAAAAAACCAGTAGAGCTCAGTGGTTGCTCGGCTGTGATCTGGTTCTCTGTGTGTGTAAATTTTGGAATATTCCTGGCAGCATGGACACATCCAGATATTTGAGCCTGCTGTCTTGGAGTAAGCACAGTGTTTTGGGGCAATTGTAGCACATTTAAGGTGATGAACCACAGAAAAGATCACATAGTTGAACATATCACATGATACATGTTCTTCCTGAACACAAGTGTGTGGGATGTGTCGGGTGGTGAGGTGGTGAGCGAGGGCTAGACTTGAAGGGATGTCAGGAGGTTAGCTGAGCAGGGGAAGGGCTAAGGAGAAAGGTTCAGCCTGGCCATCTGTTCCAGGCTCTGTATTGCAATAGCCAGGGTGGGTTTGCTTGCCCATAGAGGAAGGAGTTCAGGCTCTTGGCTGTAAAATCACAGGGGTGCCTTCCTCAAAGCTGGCTGATCCACAGAGACCTTATGGAGAGAAGGGCTGTGCAGTGTACATGGCTTGTGATACTGACTTTTGTGTTTTGTCCAGAGATGGGAATGGAGCTGGGGAAGGGTCTGGAGCGTGAGTCTGATGAGGAGTGGCTGAGGGAGTTGGGGAGGGCTCAGCCTGGAGAAAAGGAGGATCAGGGGGACCTTCTTGCTCTCTACAACTCCTTGACAGGAGACTGCAGCCAGGTGGGGGTCACACTTGTCTCCCAGGAAACAACGGATGGGAGAAGAGGAAAAGGCCTCAAGCTGTGCCAGGGCAGGTGCAGATTGACTGTTGTGAGCAATTTCTTCATGGAGAGGTTTGTCCAGCCCTGGCAAAGGGCACTTGGGGGCAGGGGACAGCAGTTTGGGTTGGCAGTGCTGGGGCAATGGTTGGACTCAGTGGTCTCAGAGGGCTTTTCCAACCCAAACAAATCCATGGTTCTATGATTTCCTGTGAATCTAATGCAATCCCTGTCATTCCAGACCTTTGCTCTCTCTTTCAGGATGCCCACAACTGCATTCCCGAGCTGGACAGTGAAACAGCCATGTTCTCTGTCTACGATGGACATGGAGGTAACTGTGTTTGCTTTGCTCTGTCCTGTCCTTCAGTGCGACCCCTCTGGGCTCTCCTTGGCTGCTGGGGCATCCATCTATTGTTAGGAATTCTGCTCTTTGATGGGAAGCATTTTCTTTGATAGGTACCATCAACAGAGGTTCTGAACCTCTTAGGGGTCCTAGAAGGAAGGTCAGGGTTTGATCTGAAATTTAAATCAGATTTGTATTCCATTTTTTATACCTTTTGAGAATGACTGTTTTTGTGGTGGATAAGCTGGGCAGGAGAGTCACAGAAGAAAAAGTGGTAAGAAAAATCACCTGAGATTGACTCTGGGCTGTGTGTTCTGATGGTTGCCCAAGGAAAGAATGAAAATCAAAACAGGCAGATCCACTCCCCAAGTAAGGGCTCCTTAAACTGGAGGTTGCAGCCATTCACCTGGAGACATGCTGGAGTCTTCTGGATGAGCTACCTCTTCACAAATTTGTCTAATTGCATTTTAAGAAGGTTTCTATGTTTGGTGATTGTTTGCACTGTGCATTTCGCATAGAATCATTATTTAGAAAAAAAATGTTTAAATCTGCTGCCTGATAATTTCACTGCAGTATCCATGACACGAGGAATGAGTGAATAATCACTCTGGTAATACTTTTCACTTTTACTATTTTGGACTCCATGTCTTTTTTCCCAGTCAGAGGAGACCTAGGCTTCCCTCTGCGTGTATGACTGAATATTGCTATTACATATTATTGCTAATATTATTACAGAATCTCCTCTGCCAATATCATGTAAGAGCTCAAGATCCTGCTGTTAAATCTTGCAAATTATTTTAATTTTTATCATCTTGAGTGATCCATCATGTTTTACTGACCTCTCTTCCTGCTAATTTATGTAGATGTTGAACAACATAGCTTTTCAAGGAGCTCTTCCAGTGGCCGTTCTCCATTCTGAAAACTGCTCCTGTCCAACCTCCCTGCTCTTCTTGTGGCAGCTTAGTATGGAAAACATTTTATTATTTATTTGAAAGCTCTTTGAAAATCTGTGTGGAGTAGTTAACTCCACTGCCTGTTTCCTCCTGTTCATTGGCTCTATAACACAGTGGCCAGTTTGTGACTGTCACTGCTGCAAATATATCAAGTAGCTCTTCCTAAGATGTCATCTCAGTCTGAACAATGTATTTATTTCATGTTCTGAAATTATTTTTTTCCTGAACTTCATCTTAGAGTTTGCAGAGACCCATGTGGAACAGTCACTGATGTCCTGAAGGGTATCTTTGAGAACGTGGGAATGATGGGTTGGTGCTGAGAGGCAGAGAATGACAAGGAAATGGGATGTAGGGGTCAGGAGCTACTCACCTCGAGAACTGCTTGTGTGTGCCAGGAAAAATATAGATAAGGAGCATCTACCAGAAATGGGTCAAGAATGGCTAGTATCAAACCATCTGTTCTCCTCTGAGCTCAGTGTGTTGGTTTCTCAGCTGCCAAGGTCTCATTCCATGGGTTTTAGAGAGACTTTGGACACTCATGACATTCCTGTTAGTGTGGGACATGAAGTATTGTGTTTAGGATTCTTAAATACAATAAGGAAGATTCAAGATAGACATTAGGGAAAGGCATGGAATGGCAAAGCATTGGCATGAGTTTCAAACTCATATTTTAGATTTCTAGTGATTGAATCTCTACAGCTCTTCCTAGACAAACTGTATCAGGAGCAATAAAGTTGAATCTGACTTAGAAGAACAGCTTTTGTCCATCCCTACTATTGTGTGATTTTATTAATGCTTTAGTTCTTCAGTTTGAAACAATTTCTCAGGTCTCTCCCATGTAAGAGTAAGGTTTTTGGGTGGGAGCCTTGCTAAGCTTTATTAGCTGCCAGTGCAAAAACTGAATTTAGCTTCTCTTATATACCTTGATCATCTCTCAGCCTGAAACTCTCCAGTAGTTTCCTGCTCCAGATAAGTTGGGAAAAGTTTTTATTACTGTGTTATTTGAAAAAGGGCGAGTTTGGGGTTTTTTTACATATTAGCATTTTTTGTTTCATTCCTCAGTTTTTCTCATATGTTTCCCCCTTCTGGACAAGCCTTCCAGTACTTGAAAGATGCTGCTGGGCCAGTTTTTTGCCTTCCCCAGGTTCTTTTTTATGTGTTCTGGCCTTCCTGCCCCCAGATTCTGGAGAATGATATTTGGGCACTCTGCTCCTTGAGGCAGGGGTGTGTGTTTGATCAGTCTCTATTGCTGTCTACTTGTGCTTTAGCCTTTCTTTTAATAATGCATGTTCATTGACACGTATCTTGCATTGCTCATCTGTCTTGAGGTTTATTTCTCTCTCTTTTTTATTTTCCTTTTCACTATTTTTAAAAAATTACTATTATTGTTACTGTTTTAAACTTCTCTCAACTCAGGTGTTTCCTGCCTTTTACTCTTCCAATCCGCTCCCCAGTTCCACGAGAGGTGGGCAAGGGGCTGGGTGGTGCTTAGTTGCCATCTGGGGTTAAATCACAACAGTCCTTTCTTGGCACCCACCATGGGGCTGGAAGGGTTTGAGTTAGTAATGGATAGACCAGAGCATGTTAGAGGGGGTTTCTGTCTGTGAACAACTGCAGTCACAGTGGTGGCTCAGGTGTTCCCAAGAGCAGTTCACCTGACCCACACCATACTCTTTTTTGTGCTGTACCTGCTAAAGGCTGGTGTTGGGTCCTGCTGTCTGCTGGGCTCTGCAGTGATCAGTGGTGTTTGACTGACAGATCTGTTACTCCAACGCTGACCTTGAGCCTCATCTGGCATTTGGGCTCTGCACTGAGGCCATCACTGGCCTTCAGGTTCCATCTCCTGGAGACAACTAACAATTTTTTGCCTTCCTCCAAGAGGTTTTTTTGGAGAAAACACAGAATGGCCAAAGCCTCACAACCTTCACAGGCAAGACTTTCTTCCCAATATGTCAATGTGGAGCCATTCCTGTTTGTCCTGGCACTCCAGGCCCTTGTCACAGGTCCTCTCGAGTGTTCCCAGGTCAGACCCAGTCTCTTTGTTCCCTGGATCTGTACCATGGAATGCTTTGCAGCCCTGTGTAGCAGCAGCCATTTTGCTGTTTCTGCTCTCTGTCAATGACCACTTGATCCCTTCTCTGCAGGTACATTGGAAAAGTCCCTTGTCTGTTCTTTGTGTCTTTCTCCCGAATCTCCCCTCTTCTCTGCTTCCCACTGCATTCCCTTTGCTGAACTGATGGCTGGCTGCTGCTTTCCCCTCACTTCCCTTGCTCCCCATTCCTTCACAAAGCTTTGCTCCTGCCTGCATATCATGCACAGCTGCCTGCACAGTCTCTGTTGGGCTCAGAGAAGGGCAGGGAAGTTGGGTGGACAGCAGGAAGAAGAGGAGTTGTGTGGCTGGTCCATCCTGTGAAAAAACCCTCCTGTGTGAAAAGGGTCCTGTAGCCCAAAGGAAAGGAGCCCACATGGCTCTGTTTGTACCTACAGCCACAGGAAAGCCCCAGCTGCAGGTAGGCTCTGGAATGGCATGCCCAGCATAGCCTCAAGGTGTTCCTGGACCCTGCAGTGGGACCCTCCACCTGCCTGCAGATTGCCCTGTTCTTCTCCCTCTTTCTGTGCAGTCATTTCATTTGTTTATCAGTTTCTGGTTCTAATTTTTCTTCTTTGTGAGGTGTGAGCCACGTTCCTGTGTCCTACACTGTTCTTTGCTTATGTAAAAACCTCAGAGACTAGTCTGATCTCTTAAAACTCACACTACTCTTTCTGGCCCTGTTCAAGATAAGCTACAGAAATTCATCATCCCTCATTTACTCTTCCCTGTCTCTTAATATCACCTTCAGGTTCTAAACAAATGCCTTCCATGCCCTATTCCATACCTGACACCTTTACTTAGGAAGCTTTAAAAATCTCTCAGCTTAAAAATGGCTTTTAAAAATCTCTCAGCTGCTCTAGGATGAGCATTTGACTTGCATTGTTTTTCAGACCTGGTTCTCCCCTGTGCTCTCTGCACAGTGCAGTTTATCTTAAACAGCAGTGCAGGCTGCTGTTTATCTTGCTGTGCTCTTTCCTGTACCAGGGTGACTGCCCTGTCTCCTGAAAGCTTCATCTAAATCTCTGGGATCTCACTGCCATTGGTCTAGAACACTTTTCTTGTGCTCACTGCACGTTGGTAATGCTTCAAGAGAGTCTACAGTGAGCAAAAGCTTCCCTTTCCTTCTGCTTTCTCTGACATGTGAAATTATAAGATTTCCAGGTAGGCTGGACCTAAAGAGTCAGCCTAAATGTCACTGTGGGCCTAAGCTCCCTCTCGGGAAGCTCACAGCATTGGCCAAACCTGGTGGTTTGGAGCTCTTTGAGATTTGCCAGGGCCATCTGCACATCCCACTGGGAAGGTGTGAGTGGGATTCCCAGACTCAGCTGCTGTGTCACTGAATGGTGCCACAGCTCTGGTTTGTGTCCCAGGATTTACCTTGGTAATTCAGTTGCTCAAAAGCAGATTCTGTCTGAAAGGATCAGCCTCTTCAAATAGTTTCTCCTGTTTTTCAGGAGAAGAAGTTGCCCTGTATTGTGCCAAGTACCTCCCTGACATCATCAAAGACCAGAAGGCCTACAAAGAAGGCAAACTGCAAAAGGTAAGGAGCCAACTCTGCCCTGGACTGAGTAGGTGCCAACACAGAGGAAAGCCCTTGTGTTGGGTGTGGGTTGTCCAGGGAGGTGATGGAGTCTCCATTCTTGGAGCTGTTCAGAATCTGTCTGGGCATAGTCCTGGGCAGCTGACTCTGGGTGTCCCTGCTGGAGCAGGGGGTCAGATAAGGAGAACCCTGTAGGTCCCTGCCAGCTGCAGCCATGCTGTGATCTGTTGTGGTGTGCAAGCTGGAAGAGACTGGATTGCACAGTATGGCAGGCAGGCATCCCATAGGGAAGGGGCAGCTGCCCACTCATGTCTGTGTTCACACACAGGCCCTGGAAGATGCATTCTTGGCCATTGATGCCAAGCTCACCACAGAGGAGGTGATTAAGGAGCTCTCTCAAATGGCTGGGCGGCCACAGGACGATGAAGATGAGAAGGAGAAAGTTGCTGATGAAGATGATGGTAAGTCAGATGCCACTGAACAGACAAGGCTGCTGCTCCAGGACAGGGACATAGAGGATAAAGGTCAGGTCTCCTTGGGCAAAAGGTTTTCTGTCCCAGTTTCTCAGTTAAATTTTGGCTGAGTTGAGCTACTGCCCCTTAGTATTGTCCATGGCTTTGGCCTGGTTCTAGGAAAACCCTTATCCATTTGGGAGCTTAATGCTATGGATAACAAAACAGCCTGTCACCATTTTCTATACAGCTTCCTCCATGGGTTGCAGGGTTCCAGGATGTGTCAGGAATTCTGAGCTGCACTCAGTTGTGGAAGGGAAATGATGTGTGCAGTGCTCAGCTCTCCCTGGCTGGTGGCAGCCACCAGCTGCAAGTAGGATTGAAGCAGGTCCTGGTCTCTTCAACAATTCTTCTTCCCACAAAGAAGCAAGTGTTCCACCAGCAAGTGACTGCCAGCCCAGGAGGTGTTTCCTGGGGTGGAATCCTGTGCTGCTCTCGCTGAGTGCCTTAAGGCAGATGCAAGGCAATCCTTGAACAACATGTCAGTCTGGAAATGCTGAATTTGTTGGTTGTTTTTCTCCAGGTGACAGGGATGAAGTGGGTGGGTGGTTGGTGGGGTTTTCTTTCTTTCTATTCTGTATTTTCAGGAGCATTTAGGCTATCTGTATTTGCTTTCCTTTTGGGATTAAATAGCAAAGCAAACTGTATGCAAGGGGATGTCAGTAGGGAAGCAGTGGTCTTTGGTTCGTGTCCTTGGGGAAAGTCATCCCACTGTCTGTCTGGAGATGCCCAAAGCTGTGCTCTCACCTGTTGTACCTGTCCAAATGACAGTTGGTGGAGATCCCTGAGGTATTTCAAGCCCATGGAGCAGCTGCTCTCTGTTTCCAGCTGCAGCATTGGTGACCAAACCTGCACATGGAAGTGGCGACTCTGCTTCCCTGCAGCTCCCAGGGAGCTTGTGCTTGGGAAAGTGAGGCTCTACCCCCCAGCCACACACCTGATGTGAACACTGTGCTCCCACCAGCCCTTATGCCTGATGTAAACACTCTGTGGTGCTGTCAGTTGGCCAGGGAGCACTGGGTCTGGAGCAATGGGGGCACCAGCAGGCTGCACCGTGGTCAAAACTGTGGCCCTGCTGTTCCCATCCTGCTCACCTATAGCACCTGGGAGCTGTGGGAGGGAGGGCACAGGCCTGGCTGTGTGCTCAGAGCCACTCTGGGGAGCACTGCTGGAACTCTGCCAGCAGCAGCCTCAGCTGGGGCAGCTCACCACAGGACCCAGTGGGGCAGGTATCCTGCTCTCTGACCCTCTCTGTCCTTGTCCCCTCCCTTCTCCATTTGCAGTGGATAATGAGGAAGCTGCTCTTCTGCACGAAGAAGCCACAATGACCATCGAGGAGCTTCTCACACGTTATGGACAAAACTGCACCAAGAACCTCAAAGCCAAGTCTGTAGCTGCTGCAGCTGGGGATAACGCTGTGGAGGGGACAGGCAAGCAGCATGATGGGGAGTCAAATATGAATGGAGAGGCTGACCCAGGGGAGCTTCCCGACCACAAGGAGAGGAAGAACGGGAAGCCAGACGAAGAAATCACGGGTATTTCCTCCACCTCAGACAAAGCCAGCGCTGGAGGCAACAGCCCTGCTCTGCAGAAGCCTGAACTAGGCAAAGGTGACGAGGCCGTCACCTCTTCTACTGGGGAGGCCGGGCCCTCCTGCTCCTCTACGGGAAAGCCCCAGCGCACAACCAAATCCAAATTTTTTGAGGACAGTGAGGATGAGTCAGATGAGGTTGAGGAAGAGGAGGAAGACAGTGAGGTAGGAAACAGCACTGGAACAGAGTGGCCTTCTGGCTGGGCAGAATGCATTGCTTATGGTGGTACTTGAGACGAGCCTCTGGCTCATCCTAGGTGTGTTCCTAGGAGCAGGTGTTTCAGGCTGATCCTTTGAGGCCATCCCATGGGAATGTTTGGGATTGTTGAGCTAACCCCGAAGGACAAGCACTCATCCTGCAGCAGCCATAGCTGATAGCCCTTGGTCCTGCTGCATGCACCATCCCTTCATCCACTGCTGTAGTGATACCAGCTGCTCTGGTTGTAGCCATCAAGTGTGGGGGACACGTGGCAGGTCACCTCACACCTCTGGGGGAACTGACCATTGGTCCCCAGGATGGAGGGGCCAGCGGGGGGACAGCACCAAGTGTCCTGTGTGACTCCTGTGGTATCTCTCCTTTCTTGTAGGAATGCAGTGAGGATGAGGACGGTTACAGCAGTGAAGAGGCAGAGAATGAAGATGATGAAGATGACACTGAAGAAGCAGAGGAGGATGAAGATGAAGAGGAGGAAATGTTGTTACCTGGCATGGAGGGGAAAGAGGAGGTGTACACCCTGGTTTTGTGTTCTGCAGCTTAGCGTGGAGCCAGGGGCAATTGGCAGACTCAGCTAGGGGTTGTTCCTGTTCAGGTGGGGATAGAACACCCTGTGCCCTCTGCTGGGACTGAGGGAGCTGCTGACAGCCTGGGTTTGTGCAAAAGCTGAGGGATGGGCCTGGATCTGGATGGCAGGTTGAGATCAAAGAGGCTGAGCCTGCTGCTGGGTGTGGGGTGCTTAGAAAGCAGTGTGGGGGGAGAGCTCTGCTGGCATCACTGCTCTGGAGCTCAGTATCACTCCTCACCCGCCCAGGGCTGTGGCTCTTCAGCCCATGACAGCACAGTCAGGCAGGCCAGGGACCCAGGAGGTCAGGTAAAGGGGACATGGTTTCCAAGGTGCCATTTCTCCCTTTTGGAGCAGGAGCACTTGAAGTGAGGATGTGCTCAAGCTGGGCTGGGGCTGGAATTAGCACATTAGAGTGGAGGGTACAGACATGTGGAACCTGACCCACTGATGAGCTGCATGAGACTGGGATGGAGGTGTTGCCTGACCCTGCCCCTCAGTGAACACACTCCTGGTGTTTCCCACTTCTCTCGGGCTTTCTCCATTGTTCCATGTGTGCTTATGGGGTGAGATGCAGCATCCTGGGATCTGGAACACTGCTGGGGCTGTGCAGCTGGTGCTGGTTCCCTTAGTGATCTGACACGGAGACAGAGAAGGAAACCTCACCAAAACTGTGTCTTGCAGCCTGGCTCAGACAGTGGCACCACCGCTGTCGTGGCGCTCATCCGGGGCAAGCAGCTGATCGTGGCCAATGCCGGGGACTCGCGCTGCGTCGTGTCGGAGGGGGGCAAGGCTGTCGACATGTCCTACGACCACAAGCCAGAGGATGAGGTGGAGCTGGCCAGGATAAAAAATGCAGGTGGCAAGGTCACCATGGATGGAAGGGTGAACGGCGGCCTCAACCTCTCCAGGGCCATCGGTAAGCTGGAGGAGGGTTGCTGGCAGGCCTGGCCTTGGAGTACTGGCCTCAGGACAGCCAAGCTGACAGCACTGCCAGCCACTGAGGGGACAGAACACTGGCATTCCCACCTGCTATTTCATGGTGGCCCTGGAAGTCCCTTCATAGGATGATTCCTGATAAGCTGCTAGCCAGAGCTGAGGGCCAGTTTTCTCAAGGGAACTTTGAATGAGGAAATGAACCCTGGAGTGGTTTGGGTGGCAAGGAACCTTAAAGCTCAACTGATTCCAACCCCTGCCATGGGCAGGGACACCTTCATTAGAGCAGGTTGTTCCAGGCCCTATCCAGCCTGGCCTTGAACACTTCCAGAGATGGGGCAGCCACAGCCTCTTCAGAGGTGACAGGTTCTCTGTGCTGTTGGCCTGGTGTTGCTCCAGGAGGTGGGGAAGGGGCTTTTAGTTTGGAGTAAAGAGAGGCTGAGCTGGCCAAGGCCCCTCTTCCCTGGGCTTGCCAGAGCTTATACCTGTAATCTGCAGTGGTTCCTCTGCCTCATGGCCACAGCCTGATCCAGGTTGTGGGAGCACTCACTGATCCCACTGGGAATGCCCTGTGGTAGGGCAGTGCTGCTCACTGTCGAGGGCAGCCAGCACTGCCTGTGCCCAGACATCTTCCTCCCCACCACAGGGGATCACTTCTACAAGAGGAACAAGAACCTCCCTCCAGAAGAGCAGATGATCTCTGCCTTGCCTGACATCAAAGTGCTGACAATAAACGATGACCACGACTTCATGGTCATTGCCTGTGATGGAATCTGGTGAGTGGTGAGGGAGCCGCTGTGCCTCTGGGGCATCACTGTTCCAGCCTCTCTCCAGAGCTGGGCCTGAGGAAGGGCCTGTTGGACACTATGGCATGTGTGCTCCCTTTGTCTTTCTGACCTCTCTGCTCTGCAGGAATGTGATGAGCAGCCAGGAAGTGGTGGATTTCATCCAGTCGAAGATCACCCAGAAGGATGAGAACGGAGTCCTGCGGCCGCTCTCCTCAATTGTAGAAGAGGTAAGATGGGGAGCTCTGCTGTCCCTCCAGCAATGTGGTGTTTCTGTGTCCCAGCTTGGTGCCTGGCTCTGCCCTCCTGCTCCCTCAGATGGGTTCCCTGGGCACTCCAGCCAGTGTCTGACCTCAGGGGTGCTGTCCAGCCAAAGGAGTTTCTGCCCACATTCAGAAACCTGAGTTTGCCAAGGCTGTCTGTCCCTTGTCCAGTGGGAACAACATTTAACTCCTCCTGCACAGGTCTGGCCTGGCAGCCCCTGAGCCACTGTCAGATGCCAGGACGGGCCCAGTGCCTCAGGGTGGTCCCAGTGTGTATCTGTTCTCTCTGCGGATTTACCCTGTCCCTCCCCAGCTGCTGGATCAGTGCTTGGCTCCAGACACCTCAGGGGATGGCACCGGCTGCGATAACATGACCTGCATCATTATCAGCTTCAAGCCCCGTAACACACACCCACCTGCTGAGAGTGGGAAGCGGAAACTGGGGGAGGCGGCGGCACCAGCGGAGGAGAACGGTGGGGACAGCACCAAGAAGGCCAAACTGGAGTAGCAGTGCCCACCTGGGGACTGGGCTGTGCTCACCAGACTCTCGTTTCTTACCCATGCTGAACTCAAGACTCCAAGTCTTGTCCTTTTTTTAGCCTTAGCAGAGGCCTTGTTTGTCCGTGTCCTGGTCGGGGGGTGGGGGCGGGTCTGGTTAGCGAGGGCGTGTCGCACTGTTCATCCGTAACCATTCCAAAGAGGGAGCCAGGATGGAGCTGCGCCTGGCAGCGCTGCACCGCTGAGGCCGTGCTGAGGAGGAGGATGTCCCCCCCATTGTCTCCATGTGGTTGTTGCCATTTCTGTGCCTGTGAATTTCTGTTCAGAGGGAAGAACTTTTTCACTGTTGAGGTTTTTTTAATCTGCACCCGATTATTTAAGGCCCTTTCTGTTTTTATTTGTGAAACAATCTGGCGGTGGTGCTGCAAGCCACCCCACCTTCAGTTGTACACTTTCAATCAATACTTTTTTCAAACTAAAAGACCAGAAAATACAGATGTGGTCTTGGTCCTTGGTTCTTTCCTGGAGGGGGAGGTGAGGAAGGTGGAGTGGGGAGAACATTTGTCCCTGGGGTCTTGGATCACTGCAGTGCTTTGGCCTGTGCCTCCCAGTTTCCCCAGGATAGCTCTTCTGAGGAGTCACAGAGTAGACATGAGTCCCCAGAGACAGTCTGTGTGTGCTGGAGAGATAGGGAGGGGTTCCAGTCATGCCCCTGAGCTCACCTGCCTACAGCACCCATAGAGCTGCACTTTCTGTCAAGGTATGTCAAGAGGCAGCTCCTCCCTGATGCACAGCTCTTACAAGGGGTGTCAATACCTGTGTCTGCTCCTGCAGGAGTGAAGTCCTGGGACTGTAAAACACTGATGGAAGAGTGGCCTATACAGGTGGGCTCTCCCTACGTAGCAGAAAGAGCCCATGCACCTGGCAAACCACTGGAAAAGAAGAGCACTCTGTAGTGATCCATTATTTTTCTTTTTACACGCAACTGGCTCCTTTAATGTCTGTTTCCCACATTTGTTCTTTCCCCCAGTGCCTCCTTCCCCCACAGCCTGGAGCTGTCCCACCTGCCCCAGGATTCCCTACCAGGGAATTGCTACCAGGAAGGGTCTCTCACTGGCCCCCAGACCTCAGCTCTCTGACCATCCTGGGGGTCCCTGTGGCAGCCAGGCCAGAGTCTCCGCTGGCTCTGCAGAGGTGACCAGGGCGTCTCCCTGCACAGCCTCCAGGCTCCTGTGCTCCCCTGTTCCTGGTGAGATGCCAGCACTGAACCTGCCAGGCAGCCACAGCAGAACCCCCAGATCTGTTCCCTCAGCAGCTGCAGCAAGGTAAGGCAAACAAACACCTGCAGCTCTAAGGGCCTTTGCTGTGGCACAGGACCTACTACGGCATTTTGAGTAAAAATCAGCATGATAAAACATCAACAGCGCACACAGAAAATGGTCACCACAAATTGGAGCCACTTTGTGGACTCCACAGAGACTGGGGGAACTCCTGTATCACAAACCTCAATGACCAGGAACTAAGTTTGGAACCAAACCCTCTGGAGATGGATGCCTGGCAGCAGGAATGGGGTGACAGCAGATGGCAACTGAGATAAACTGTTTTTAATACCACCAAGCAAAGCTGCCTCAGCACAGGCTCTCGGGGACTGCAGAAATAACTTATGTTTTAGGACTGCTTGCCCTTGTGACTTCATTCTGTTTATTCAAAATCTGGAGTCACCTTGGCCAGGATGTTGATAGCAGGGCAAAGCATGAGGTACTGAGCAGCCCCTTCCCAGAATGAGCCTGAGCTAAACCTGGCTGGCAGCAAGCAGAAGATGCCCTGAGAACAAACCCACTTTTGCAAAGGTAAAAAGTCTTCCTGGGAGGTCTCCTCAGGCAGCCCCATTCCAGGGGAACAAACCAGCTTATCCAGAGTTCCTAAGCATGGGAACAGCCTGAGAAGCAAACCCAGCTGCAGCACTGGGGGCTGCTGGTGGCTCTGAAGCACCAGACTTGCACAGGGCTGTAGGAGCCCAGCCTGGACACTCCAGAGACCAAAGCAGTTCAGGAGCAGAGCCACCAGACAGGATCGGGAGCTGAAACTTGGGGCTGCCAAGGACGGGGGTCAAAGGTAACAGGAGAGGCAGCACCTGGGCCGGTGAGGGACAGACTGAACTGCAGAAGCCAAGACAACAGCCCAGCACCAAAAGGGTGCTGTTCATCTTCAGAAAGGGAAGATGTGTAATGCAAGGCACTGCCAAAGGCACAACCCCATTACCTGGGGATCCCAGAGCATCTGGAGGAAGTTGTACAGGTGAGCCAACTCACAGATCTCACCTCCTATGGAGGCAGGGATAGCTGGGGCTGTTCAGTCTAGAGGAGAAGGAGCCAGGGAGACCTTAAGAGTCACAGTGCCTAAAGGGGCTCCAAGAAAGCTGGAGGGACTTTGGATAAGGGCCTGGAGGGACAGGACAAGGGAAAATGGCTTCCCACTGCCAGAGGGCAGGGTTAGATGGGATATTGGGAAGAAATTCTTCCCTGTGAGGCTGCTGAGGCCCTGGCACAGGTTGCCCAGAGAAGCTGTGGCTGGCCCTGGATCCCTGAAGTATTCAAGGCCAGGCTGGACAAGGCCGGGAGCAACCTGGTCTAGTGGAAGATGTCCCTGCCCAGGGCAAGGGACAGCAATGAGTTTTAAGCTCCCTTCCAACTCAAATCCTTTACTCATTCTGTAACTGCCCCACTCTGAGCAGCAAAACATTCAGAAGCAGCTTTTTTTCCCCCAGGATGCTGCAGCAGAGTCAGAGCAGCAAGGATCCCACTGCCTGAGACTATGCAACCCATCTGGCAGTAGGTCCCCACCTACAGCCCGTGGTGTTACCCCATGGTCCCTCCACACTGGCCTTGCTGCAGGATGGACCCCTGAAGGGATCAGCATCAGAGATCAGAGCTGGGGGGCTGCTGCCCTCCCCAGCCCTGCAGCCTGCTCTCAGGGCAGATCAGTTGGTACAGGCAGGGCAGAGGCCATTACAACCCCTGCATCGCCTGGGTGGCCTCTTCCTCATGCAGGTGCAAATGCCTGTTGTCCACAGCAATGAGCTGCCAGGGGAGTTTTGCCACGGGAGACAGAGGGACCCTCAGAAAGCAGCTTTATTTCCTAGTGGTGCCTCTGGGAAAGGGGCAGACAGGGTTAGTGCAGGGTGCGGCAGTGCTGGGTGCAGTTGGCACCCACCCACAACCCAGCTCCCAGGGCTGGGCATGCTGGCAGAGGGGCAGCGGCTCTGCCACAGGAGGGCACAGGGTCTGTGTATCAAGGCTCTCCCCCTCACACTCCCATCACTCCACAGGGACACCCACGGAGCTGCCCCTGTCACTGGTGGCTCCCAGGGAGTCCCCAGAGAGGCTCTGCCCAGACAGGGCACTGCTGAGGCTCTGCTGCCGGGCAGAACGCGGCACCGCTTCAACCGACACCTCCACCTCGATGGTAACACCTTCCCTGCAGACAGACACGGCCTGAGGGCAGCAGCCCCAAGGGGGACCTCACCTGTCCCTGCCCAGCACGGTGGGAGCAGGGGAGGCTGTTTGGAAGGGAACCCCCTCAGCACAGCCCTGCTCACCTGTCAGAGGCGTCCTGGCCCTCACTCAGCATACTCCCTGCAAGGGCCACCGTGCTGGCTGACTGGCTGTCCCCTTCTGGCCACGCTGGCCCCGGGTGCGGGCTACGGCTGCTGCTGGGGAGGGAGGCAGCGGGGTCTGGAGCTCCATCCTCTGCTGCTCTGGGGCTGGGCAGCACTGACCACAGCTCATTCACTGGGGATAAAGAGAACACTGTTCCCTCGCTGGAGCAGGGAGGGCACAGGCCAGGGCCTGCCAGCTGTGTGGGACTCACGTTTGGCCAGATTCTCCAGCTCCACCACGCCGAGGTCTCCGGGCGTGCGGCTGCCCCTGCAGCCCCAGCGGCTCCGGCACAGCGACAGCACCACGGTCCCGTACACGTAGGTGAGCATCAGGGGCACGCCCACGCCTGCGGGCGGGCAAGCGGTCACTGCCCAGCCCCAGCCCTGGTGCCTCTGGTCCCAGACATGCCCCACAGCCACGTCACAGCCACAGCCCCACTCCCCAACATGGGCAGCGCCCTCGGCACTCACCCACAGTCAGAGCTGTTATGATAGGGGACACGAAGAGAGAGAGGAGGACACTGCTGGTGACAGAGAGGCACTGCTGGCACCCCGACAGGCTGCTTCGCCGGCTCTGGCCCAGCACCTCAAGGAAAAGACAGAAAGGTGAAGGGCTCTTGAAGGGCTCTACAAAGACCCCAGCATAGCCCCAGGGACACAGCCTCTTCCCAGCTTGGCAGAGCTCCAGCCACAGCCACCCAGACACCCCTCCCTCTCCTTAGGGACAGGCAGACACAACAGCACTGCTGCCACAGCACAGGTGTTCCTGGAAAGCCCTCCTAGAACCCTTCCTCCTTTCGTCCACCCTGACCCCACTCCCCAGGCTGAGCACATCTGCAGGTGGGGCTGCTGGAGGGCAGCAGAAGGTCCTGGCAAGGAGTGACTGTGGGCCAAGAGGGGTGGCACAGGGATGTGCTGAGGACAGTCAGGAGTGACACAGGGATGTGCTGTGAGCAGTAGGGAGCACTGTGGGTCTGTCCAGGCCAAGGGCCATGGGCTGCCAGGCTCAGTGGGGAGCAGGACCACAGGGACTCCAGGACCACCTGCCAGTACCTTCCTACCCATGTAGATGGGGATCCCAATGGTAATAACAGGGACAGCAACACCTGCGGCAAGGGAGATGACCATGGGCGCTCCCAGCACCATGCCCAGCTGCCACAGGATCCTCCGGGTCCGTGACCACGGCCTCTTCCCCCAGAAGGTACAACCAGAAGGGCTGTGGGGATAGAGCAGGGCTGAGCCAAGGCTTCTGTGAGGAGCAGGCAGCCAGGTTCCCCCAACCCTGAGCTCCAGCTGCCTCCTATGGGGTGCCAGCAGCTGGCCCCAGCCCTGCCAGACCCAGCAGCACAGATCATCCTGCTCCCCCCGGCCAACCCCAAACTTGGGGCAGGGTCGGGTTGTCCCCACCCCAGCCCCTCACCTCCTGTCAGGGCCCCTAGCCCCCACAGCCCGGCACTGACCTCAGAAAGTGCACATCAGAGATCTCACGCAGGCAGAGCCAGCAGAAGAGGCACCCACAGACCGTGCAGTTCATGCGGTTGCAGCTCCCGTCGTTGATCTTCATGATGAAGGCGCTGCAGCGAGGACAGACCTTGATGTCCTCGGCCTCGGCTGGGGGGAGATAAGACAGGATGGGGGAGCAGGGCAGAATAGTGGGCATCCAGCCCCACATCCTGTGCCAAGCTCCTCCCATCCCACAGGTACCATGGGGGAGCCAAGGTCCCTCTGCACATCCCAGCCCGACTGGCACAGGGGCCATGAGACTGCAGCAGGCGCAGTCAGAGGGAACTCTGGGTGCTGGCTCCAGCAGCCCCAGAGGCAGGAGGCACAGAGGCACACGACTCTGCCAAACCCCAGCCCTGCTGCTCCCACCCTGGGCCCGGGCCTCACCATGGGCCAACTCCTCCGGCTGGGCCAGCTGTGCTGTGGGGGTGGCCAGGCTGGGGACCGGTGGCACCGATGCACAGGGGCCGTCAGGGTGCCAGGGCTGCCGGCAGTGGTAGCAGAACTCGGTGCCACAGCCCTCACGCCCACAGGTGAGGCGGGGACATTCTGCACAGCCGTGGGCAAAGACAGCGTAGCTGTGGGGATAAGGAGGTTGGAGCTGGGGGACAGCAGGGTGCCCCTCCCTGCACAGCTGGGCCGGGCTGCAGCAGTGCCAGTCCTGCACGGAGCTGGAGAGCTGAGACACACCCTCACCAGCACACCCTGTCCAGCACCCACAGCCCTGGGGCTCACAGACTATCTAGCACAGCCAAGAGCACCAGCCCTGGCAGACAGACAGAGGTACACAGGCTCTGCAGTCAGACCAGGTCAGACTTCCCTGGGCATGCCCAGCCCAGCATGGGACCAAGTGATGAGGAACCGAGGCTGGGAAGGGCTCTCACAGGCACACACTGCTGCTGTGGGGAGGGGGACCCGCTCCCACAGCCCGTTCCCATCTGTGTGCTGGGGCGGGTGGTACCTGCAGTCAGGAGCGGGGCACCAGCGGGTGCCAGGATCAGCCACGAGCAGCCGCCGCAGCAGGAACTCCTCGTACTTGTCGCGGAGGGCGGGCTCGGGCAGCAGCCGGTGCACGTCGCTGGGCTGGAGCGCGGCGGGGCAGTGCGGGCAGGACACGGGCACGCGGCTCTCGCTGACGGCGAGCCGCAGGTACTGCTGCAGGCAGCCCCAGCACGAGCGGTGGGCGCAGCAGGCCAGGCTGGGAAAGGCCTCGGGGGGCTGGGGCAGCAGGCACAGGGGACACTCCTCCAGCGCCTGGCCCTCGCCCAGCTGGTCTAGTGGAAGTGCCTCCTCAGGCTTCTCTGGCTCCTCAGGCTCCTCTGGCTCCAGCTGTGGTGGTGTCTCCCCCCCGACGGCCTGAGGCTTCCGCCTGAAGCAGCCCAGGAGCCGGCGGGGCCCAGGCACACGGCTGGGCCGGTCCATAGTGGCCCGTCAAGGCAGCCACCAGCTGCTGTTGGGCTACGGAGGGCAGCGGGGAGGTGCTGGCCCTGGAGCAGCCCCCATGGCCCGGCTCCTACCTGGGCCTCATCGCAGGTGACAGAGGAACCATCCCCAGCTGCAGTCGGTGCCGCTCAGCCTGCAGAGGAACTGCTCCTGAGAGCCAGCCGGCGCCCTGGAACGGGCCCCTGGCACCCACAGAAGCCCGACAGCACCCTGCCAAAAGGCCCCAAGCCTGTCCTGCCCCATCCTGTCTCCTTCAGCTCAGCATGACAAGTCCAGGACCACAAAACTCCCGAATCCCCAGGGTGGGGAAGGCAGCAGCACCACCACGGCAACCAGCCCAGGCACAGGGCAGTGAGACACCCATCCCCACCCCAGGGCTTCGGGGTTCTCCTCCCCAGTGTGAGACATGGATAAAGCACTTTTCACTGGAGTTTATTCGCCAAGGGACCCAAGACACAGTTCATTCAGTGACCAGGAGCCAGGTGATTCCAGCAGTGAGGCAAATCTGTCCCTTTTCCTTACTTAGAGCTCGCAAATCCACGGCCACACCACATTCCGTCCCCGTGGTCCTTCCCTCTTAACACCCCAAAGCTGCCCCCGGCCCTCCCCACCTCAGCAGCACTGCTGCACCCCACAGCCTCGGCAGCACTCCGGGTCAGCTCTGCCAGGGGCACTGGCACGGCAGGAACCAGTGACACTCGGGGAGGCTGAGCAGCCCGACCAACCCTGCTCTGCTGGGCCAAGCACCGGGCAGGGGACACAGCGACACAGGGACACAGTGCCCCAGGGAGAGGGCAACTGCAGAGCCCAGGGAAACTGGGCTGAGACGGGATTTACGTGGTGGTTGGACAGCGAGAGACGGCCCGGGCTGTACCTGTCAGCGGGGAATCATCGCTGGCAGCGCGGCACGGCCACGGCTCCCCCGGGACGGCCACAGCCCGGCACATCCAGCGCCCTTGCGACCTGCAAAGGGACAGCAGCGGCCCGTGAAGGGGCCGAGCCGCGGCTCACCCAGCCAGGGCCGCCCGGCCGCGGACCGGAGCCACCGGGAGAGCAGAGCGGGAGATGCGGGCGGGGACCGGGCACAACCCCGGCATGCGGCCGGGCTGCACCTCCGCACCGACCACCTTCGGGACCGGCCAGAGCACGGCGTGACCGGGCAGCCAGCGGCCCTTGGGCCCAGCGGGCGAGAAGCAAAGCCCCGGGTGTCCCCGGTGTGACCGCGGGGGGACACCAGCAAGGGACTCACCGGGGTCTGCCCTCGGCGCCGGCGCTCGGCGGGGCCGGACCCGGCGGGCACCAGGGGAGGAGCCGCAGCCGCCGCTGAAGGGGCACAGACACCGTCAGCGTCCGGTAGCGGCCC
>VXAC01005900.1:0-13684 GCA_013399225.1 Rhipidura dahli | reverse complement strand
CGAGGCGCCGCTGCCGGCCGCGCCGGGCCGGGCCGGGCCGGGCCGTGCCGGAGCTGCCGTCGCGCACTTTCCGCGCGGGGAAGAAACTGATATCGGGGTCGTGACGCTGCACTCCGGCTGTGCTGACCCCTGCGGCATCCCCAAATGCAGTGAACTCGGCTGCATAATTTATGGTAGGGGAGATTGTGTTCGCATTCTCCCTGATTCCGTTGTTTGGAGGAAGAGTTGTTATCAGGCTTAGCTGCAGGTAGTGTGTGTATGTTGTTTCTTGGTATTCCCAATTGCAGCCGATATTCCTGAAACCATCTTTCCCCACTTTCTTCCCGCACTGACCCAGACAGCGCTCACCAAGCGGGACCGGCATCTCCCCGGGCCCCTTCTCCAGCGATTACCCGTTCCACCGGCGTGTTTCCCTGCTCCTGCAGACATGGCGTGGGACAGGCCGGAATCATCCTGGCTTAAAATGCGGCAGTCCAGAGGCCCCGCTTAGGGATACGCTGTCCCATTACTGCAGGGAACGGGGATGTGTCTCCCGGGCACCGGCAGCGCCTGTTCGGGGAGACCGCCCTGGGATGGCCCCGAACCCCCTGCTGTTCTCGAACTGTGCACCGAGAGCACGACCGGGGAATCCCGGGCTGCTCGCGGATCGCCCCCAACACCCGCGGTCCCACATCCCGCGGCTCCCGTGACCCCCGCCGCGTTCTCGATGCAGCGCCGGGCTGTCCACTGTTCTCTCATCATCAGCGCCAGCCGAGCCCGCGACCACCCTGGGCTAAGGTCTCGCTCGGCTCCAGGTATAATTACAGTTAAGCAGTGTGTTGGGCAAGACCCCGACTTTCTATCACCATGCTCAAACTCAATCTATCTTTAGACCGTAATNATCTCATTTGCATCGACACGCCCCACGAAGCCCGGCTCGTGGCCCGCCCCACACTCGTCGAGTCCTTGTGACGTCATCGCTTTGGCCAGCCCCGGTTCCGGTTCCGGTTGGTGGCGCGGCCCGCGACGGGGCGGCGGCTCCGGGAGCCCCCGATGGCGTCAAGCGCCGCCCGCGGGCCGCCGTGCCGGGGGCGGAGTCTCCGGGAGCGGCCGGGACGACGATCGGGTTCTGCCGGGCGGAGTCGGAGCCGTAGTGGGGAGCGGGAGGGTGAACAGAGAGTGCTCCGTATGTACCGGGGGTGGACGGGGCGAGGCGGGGGTGCTCCCCGGGGTACGAGGGGGTGCCACCGTACCCGGTGCTGCGGGACACCGAGCCGTGCCAAAGGATCTTGCTGCGTTCTGGTGCTAATTGCGGTGTTTTGGGGCAGGGGAAGAGCTGCCGGCGGGAGATGCGGACTGCGAGGATGAAAGAGAAGCTGCCAAGTCCCCGAACAAACCTGTGCGCCCTCAAGTCAGTCCCGACGGGGCGGTGGAGGGGCGCGCCGAGAGTTCCGCGAACGGGGCGGTGCCGTCGCCAGGGGCTGCCGGGAAGCGCGGCAGGAAGGGCAAGGCCGAGGTGTTGCTGCTGGAGCTGTCCCAGGCCCCCGAGCCCATCCGGATGCCAAAGGTGCTGGGGAGCAGCGAGCAGGGGGACGGCCTTGAGACCCCTCGGGGCGGGCGGCCCAAGAGAAGGGCAGCCAAAGTGTAAGTGATGGTCACAACTGGGGCCTGGGGTCACCTGTGCTCTAGAGACACGGGGAGAGCTGGGAGTGTTCAGCCTGGAGAAGAAAAGGCTCCAGGGAGACCTTAGAGGCTTTCCTGGTGCCTAAAGGGGCACCAAAAAAGCTGGAGGGGGCCTTTTAATAAGGGTGTGTAGGGACAGAACAGAGGAGAATGGCTTCCCACTGCCAGAGTTAGATGGGATACTGGGAAGAAATCCTCCCCTTTGACAGTGGTGAGGCCCTGGCCTCACAGATTGCCTAGAGAAGCTGTGGATGCCCCATCCCTGGAATTTTTCAAGGCCAGGTTGGATGGGCTTTGGAACACCCTGGTCTAGTGGAAGGTGCCCATAGCAGGGGGCTGGAATTGGATGAGCTTTAAAGTGTCTTCCAACCCAGACCATTCCCTGATTCCATGATCCAGTGAGCTCTGTCTCCCCAGAGAGTCTCAGTGTCTTTCCTGTCTTTTCCATGTTGGTGGGATGTGCTGATTCCTCACAGACCAATCCTTTCCCACTTTAGGGAATGTGTTTGGATCCAGGAGCCCCGGGCAGGGGCAGCTGCTGCCTGTGGCAGGAGGAGCTTATTGCTGGTAGCAGGGCAAGCTCCAGGGAGTTTGGGATGGGGGGAGGCTGTGTGCTCAGGGCTTCTGGCACAGCTGGAGAGGATCCATGGGTGGGAGGTGCACCCAGCAGGTCCTGGAGGGAGGGAGGGAGGCAGGGCTGTCCCAGCCGGTGTCACCCTGCCGCTTACCTGCAGGCACTGCTCTGGTGTGCCAGGGCTTTGCTGTACCTGCAGGAGCTGGCAGAGGAGCTGATGTCCGCGTGCCAGCCCCCTGCTCCGGCCGAGGGGGCACCAGAGCCGCAGCCGGAGCCTGTCCAGAGGAAGCGCCGGAGCCGGAGGAGGAAGGAGGAGGACACAGACAGCGACGACCCCGCACGGGATGCTGACTTCGTGCCCTCGCAGGAGGTGCTGCGGGCAGAAGAGGAGGAGGAGGAAGAGGAGGAGGGCAGTGACACCGTGTTCAGTGAGGCGTCAGAGCCAGAGCTGGAAGCACCTCGAGGGCACAGCTTGAGGACGGCGGCCACGGGGGTGAGAGCAGGGGCTCTGCCTGTGTCCCAGCACCAACAGCTCCTGTGCTGTCCCACAGTGTCTCTGCTACCAGGGCAGGACAACTGGGACAGGGGTGGCACATGGGGGTGGCACAGGGCCAGAGGCAGCTCCGGGTGGGGGCTAGTGGAGATGGGAGTGGGGACAGGTCTTCTGGGAGAGGGAGCAGGGCCTGTGCTCCTGCTGGAGCAGTGGGAGGTAGAGGCAGGTCCTGAAGGGGTTCTGGCCTCCTGAAAGTTCCCATAGTGGGGCTGTATGTCTTTAGTCCAGTGTAGTATGTTGACAATGGCTGGGGAGAGCTCTGTGCTTGGGGGCTGTGGTGGTTCCCTTTGGGACAGATGAGTCCCCCAGGGCTCGGGACTTGCTCTGAGTCTGCTCTTGTGCCCAGAGATCCAAGCCCCAGTGCCGAGGCCTCGCTCCCAATGGCTTCCACAACTCCATCATGGCCCCAGTGGAGAAGAGCTCCAGCCTTACCTGCAGCCTGTGAGTGGGGGCTTGAGGCTCAGGGGGCCACAGGGAGCAGTGAGCATGCATGTCCTGGTACCAGCACTGGCACAGATACAAGGGAATGTCAGTATTTTGCTGGGATGGGGCACAGTTGGGTGTGGGGGGGTTGCAAAGGGCAGGGGCGGTGCTGCAGAAGAGGAGGCTGTGCCACAGGATGCAGGTACAGGGTGCTGCTCATGCCGTGGGATGAGATGTGGGGAGGGGTTGCTGGCCTATGCCAGGTGCTGGCCACAGCTGAGATCTGGCACGCACTGCAGGCGGGAGCAGAAGCACTCACAGTGGGAGTTCCCTGACTGGATCCCGGTGGCACACAGATGGACGTGTCTCTCTGACAGGTACCACGGGAGCAGGGAGGGAGCAGGGCCAGAGGAAATGTGGGGCACATCCCAGCAGTGTCTGGGGTGAGCAAGGGCATGGGGGGCTGTGCTTTATGTGTCTGCTGTGAGCTTTGGGGGTCTCTTGGATTTGGCTGTGGAGCCACGTGGCCAGCAGCAGGGCCTGTCAGGCCGTGTGGAGGCTGGGACGGTGCTGGGGCACAGGGCTGTCTGTGCTGGGGTGATTGGGTGAGGGGTGGGGAGACCTCCTCTCACCTTCTGCCTGCACAGCGAGGCTGCCCCATACCTGCCAGCAGAGGAGAAGTCTCCCCTCTTCTCCATTCAGCGTGAAGGCATCAAGGACGATGGTGCCTTGTACAGGTTGAACAGGTGTGTGATGGGGTGGCCCCAGGCCCAGCAGGACAGTGGCTGTCAGGCTGTCCCCAGGCCTGTCTGGGACCAGTGGTTACCCCCAGGGTTACATCCATGAGTTGGGCTGGTGCCCTGGGGTCCCACCAGCCCCTGCCCCAGCTCTGCAGAAGCCCTCAACCCTCTCCCCCCAATAGGTTCAGCTCTCTGCAGCCCCACCCCGAGCGCCTGGATGTCTCCTTCTTCGTGGGTGGCCCAGTGTGGGCGATGGAGTGGTGCCCGACCCCCGAGGGCTCCGCAGCCCCGCAGTACGTGGCCGTGTCCTGCCACAGGAGCATGGAGGAGACACACAGTGTGTCTGGGCTTCACTCAGGCCCTGCACTCCTGCAGCTCTGGGGCCTGGGTGTGCTGCAGACAGAGCAGGGGTGAGTGGCCAGGGCTGGGGCCTGCCCAGATCTTGTGTCCCTCCGTGGCTGAGTGGGTGGTGAGGCTTGTACTCTCCCAGAGCCACCAGCCACAGCCTGAACCCCAGGGAGGCTGTGCTGGTGGCCAGCTCTGCTGGTGGTGTACACTGGTGTGTACTGGAGCTGCTGGGCACCAGCTGCCATGTTCCTCATGGCCGAACTCGTGCCCACAGCTCTCCCAGCAAAGCCAGGCTGGCCTATGCCATCGCTGCTGACTACGGCTGTGTGTGGGACATGAAGTTCTGCCCCAGTGGTGCCTGGGAGCCACCCACCACAGCCCGGACGGTGAGTGCTGCTCAAGGGCTGCCCTTGGGTTCCCCAAGGGTCCTGAGAGGTGACCCCATGTCTGAGCCCATTTGTCCATCCCCAGCACCCACAGATGAGCCGGCTGGGCCTGCTGGCCGCCGCCTTCTCAGACGGCAGGGTGGTGGTGTATGCCCTGCCGCACCCTGGGGCCCTGCACCACGCCAAGACAACCCAGGTAAAAGGTAGGAAGAGCCACACCACCCATCAGGGGCGTCCTGGCCCTCCTGCCGTGCCAGGGTGGGGCTGCAAGCCCTGGGCTGGGCACCTCTGCCCACAGGAGCCTGCTGTGCTGGAGAGCTGCCAGCAGGACTGTGCCCTGGCCTGGGAGCGGCATGGTGGGGAAGTGAGCCCACCTGATCCCCAAGATTGGGACCCTTCTGCCCCCAGTCTGGCATCTGTCACAGGTATAGTGTGGGATCTGAGGCTTGTTGGGGGCCTGCTTTGAGTACCCTTGTGCACAGAGATCCAAGCCCCAGTGCCAAGGCCTTTCTTCCAATGTCTTCCACAATTCCATCGTGGAATTCCAGTGCAGAAGACCTCCAGCCTTATCCTCAACCTGTGAGGCTGCTTTGGTTCCGTCTCAGGGACACTGCAGCAGCCTGGCTGGGATGTAGCTCCTGGGCAGCCCCCCAAAGCTGGGCGCTGGGAGGGGACTCACAGCAGCATCACTGTGGCCATAGCAGGGCGCAGGGTGTGGTGCTGCCACAAAGTGTGTCCCCAGCCATTCCCCATCTCCCTGCTGCCAGAGCTGCTCCCTCCAGCCTGGCCGAGCCATGTGTCAGGGCCAGACAGGGAGTGCTGGGCCAGCTCAGGCTAATGGTGCCTGTAATAGCCTGGGAGCCGGGCGGGATTGATGGCTGGAGCGTGCTGGCGGTGGGCACTCAGCCGTGGCCGACAGCCTGCGCTTCCATGCTGACAGAGGGAAAAAATTACTCCCTGTGCCCAGGCACGGCTCCCAGCCCCCCCAGCACGCTGGCTGTGCCTGCGCTGGCTGCGGGTGGCTGGGCTGCTGCCGCAGCCCCCACGTGGCACCGTGTGCTGGGGGCCCACCCAGCTCCTGCCAGCGACAGCCCGGCACATCAGCGGCTGCGCCTGCGGTCACTGCACCTCAAGGCTGGGCTGGAGCGCTGGTTCCCAGACACAGGATCGGTGCTGGGCTGTGGGGACAGGCCCTGCTGGGAGCTCACAAACTGGTGTGGCTGTGCTGGCTGCCCTGGGACCCTGGGGACCTGCATCCCTGTGTCCTGCCTGGCAGGGCTGGGGCTGGTCTCCATACCTCATCCTGGCTGTCACAGCTGTGCTGGGGAAGAGGCACAGCTCCTCCATATCAGCCCATGGCTGCCACACTCCAGGCTATGATGGAGAGGACAGCCCCACACTGGGGGTTAGGGATCCCAGGTCTGAGGGGTATGGGGCAGGGTTCCTGCAGCATTCACACTGGGTGTTGCTGGTGGGGGGGATTCTCAGCTAGACAGAGCTAGTGTGTGGTGGTCCTGTGGGCATCCTATCCTGAGCTGGGTGCTGGGTCTCTGCAGCCTGCCCTCCCCAGCCTGCTCTTTCTGTTCCTGATGTGGTCACAGTCAGGTCTGGCCCCTGTGTGTCACTGCATCACCCTGACTGTGGTGCCTGCCACGGTGGGGCAGGAGCACATCATCTCTGCCTACAGCACATTCCAGGGGCTGCTTCCTCCAACACACAGGCAGGCCTGGCTCTTGGGGGTCCTGCCAATGCCAGTTTGCTCCTCCATATGCTTCAGTCCTTCCTGTCTGAGGACACTGCTCTGGGGGGACAGCAGGACAGGGACTGGGTGCCCTGTCCAGGGCCATGAGGAGCTGCAATCTAGGCTCCAGGCAGTGAGCTCCAAGGACAGCCAATACCTGCCCTGATCCCCTTCTGCTCTCTTCTAGATGGGTCCCTCCACAAGCACCTTATCTGCAAGGTCAGTGTTCCCCACCATGGTGATCCCTGTCAGGGCCAGCACCTGCCAAGCCCCTCGACCAGTGCAGGTGGCAGAGCCTGGGGAGCGGAGGCACCTGCAGGGTTGGAGGGGCAGAGCAGTGTCGTGCTCCCCCCCCAGGCATCCTGCTCCTGGGGCATGGATGGCACCACTGCAGGGCTGTGACCCAGGGCTCTCTCTTGGCCCCCAGGTGCAGTGCGTCGCCACGCTTCAGGTGGGCTCCATCCAGGCAGGCAATGCATCTGAGTGTGGGCAGTGCTTCAGTCTCTCCTGGATGCCTTCAAAGCCCCACCATCACCTGGCAGCAGGGTTTTATGATGGTGAGTCTCTTCCTGTGCCCTGTGGCAGCACTCAGGGAGCAGCCCTCACCCTGGCAGAGACACTGGAGCCTTGTGCTCAGCCTCAACTGGTGCTGGAACCTCTGCCCACCCCTGGGCCAGGGGAAGGCTTCTCTGGGCTGGCTATTGTCATTCTCAGGTACCTCCAGGCTGGTTGCTGGTTGTCCCTGTTTGTGGTTCTGGGCTCATCCAAATCTGTTGAACTTGCTTGGATGGAATTTTCTGCTAGGCTTCCAGTGATCCACAGCTCTGTGTTATGTTGCCAGGACCTGCTGCCATGCTGCCTGCTTGGAGCCCCAGCTCCAGCCTGGCCACCATGTCCCAGCCTGTGCTGCTGCTATGTCCTGCCACCGTCCTGTCCCACTCTCCACTCTCAGCCCCAGCCCGAGCTCCAGCCTGGCTGCTGTGTTCTGCAGCCCTGCCTGTGCTGCTCCTGGTCCCTGCTGATGCACCTGTGCCACTGGAAGTGCCTCATGGACACAAGTCTCTCCACAGGCACCGTGGCAGTGTGGAACCTGCTCACCAAATCCCTGCTGCAGTGTGTGCACCAGCCTGACGCCTCCCTCAAGCTCTACCCTTTCCGGTGCTTTCTAGCCCATGACCACGCAGTCCGGAGCATTGAGTGGTGCAAGGCCGACAGGTGAGGGCAGGAGCAGCACAGGTGCTGCCAGGAGAAGGGCTCCCTCCTGCAGGAGAAGCTCCTTGGTCAAGAAGGGCTCGGGAGGCCGTGGTGCCATTGGCACTTGGTTCTCTGCAGCACTGGGGAGGTTGGGTTGGGCTTTCCAACCAGGGTGAGGGCAGTTGAGCCACTGCAGGCCTGGGGCTACCTGCTCCCCGTGGCAGGGCGGGGCACAGCTCCATGCCAGGCTCTCAGTGCTGCCTTTCTCCTGGTTCTCAGCAACTTCCTGGTCACGGTCGGCAGCGATCGCAAGATCAAGTTCTGGGACCTGCGGCGGCTCTATGAGCCCATCAACAGCATCAAGCGGTTCCTGAGCACCGAGGTGGCCTGGCTGCTGCCCTACAATGGCATCACTGTGGCCCAGGACAACTGCTATGCCTCGTGAGTGCTGGGGCCAGTCCTGCAGCCGGGGCCTGGTCCAACTTCCCAGGGGCCCCTCTGGCTCCCCCCCTCCCTGGGACTGTCCAGCTGTGCCATGGCAAGGGCAAGCTCTGCTTGTTTTGGGTCCCACCACAGCTGCACAGTGTGATAGCCCCTCTGCCATGCCATCCTGCAGCAGAGGCAGGGTGGGCCAGGGGATGGCAACCCCTGGACTGGGCAACAGGGATGCTGCAGGTTTGCGGTTTGGGGTCTCAGTGAGTTCTTGGCCTCTGGGAGCTGCCTTGAGCTGCCTTGACTCTGTGACATGCTGCTAGAGCAAGAACAGCCCCCTCACCACCCTGGGCCGGTTCTGGGGCAAGGTGGGCTGTGCCTGGCTCTCGCAATCCTGGTGACAGCACAGAGTCAGGCATCCCATGCCTCATTCCGTCCCTTCCTCCACAGGTATGGGCTCTGCGGGATCCACTACATCGATGCCGGGTACCTGGGCTTCAAGGCCTATTTTGTGGCCCCTCGCAAGGGCACCGTGTGGGTAAGGGCCAGTGCAGGGCCATTCTGTCCCAGGGGCCAGGTCGGCACCAGCTGGGGCCCAGGCTTGCGGGTGGGGTGACACTGCCTGGCTGGGGGTGGTGGGGACCCTGTGCCCTCCAGCCCTCTGTCCCTGCAGAGCATCTCTGGCTCAGACTGGCTGAACACGGTAGCTGCGGGTGACATCACTGGCGAGCTGGTGGCAGCGGTGCTCCCTGACCTGGCTGTCAACCCCCTCAACGTCAAGCGCTCCTCGGACCGCAGATTTGTAAGTGACCGTTGTGCTCGGGTGGCCCAGCCCAGGGCACTGGGCCGATAGGGGTGGGGAGGGGAGCCATGGGAAGAGTGTCCTGGCCCCCCATCCCACTGGTCCCTGGTGGTCCCTGTCTGCAGAGGAGCAGCAGGATCTCTGTCCACCCTACCCTGAGCCCTCTCTCACCCGCAGCCGGTGTACAAAGCTGACCTTCTGCCCTACAGCCCTGATGGGCCTGAGGGCACTGAGCAGGCACTGCCCAGGACCCATCGCTACAGTGAGATGATAGCCAGGAGCTACATCCGATTCCAGGACACGGACCTGGTAGGAGAGGGCAGGGGGCAGCCAGGGTCCAACCTATGAGCAGGGCTTGTGGGGCTGTGGCTGGGCAGTGGGGGTGGCAGGGCCAGGAGCTGCTGCTGGGGCATTGGGGCAGCCCCTTCCATCTGGCAGAGCTGAGGTCGTGGTGCATGCAATGCTCCTGCCTCGGGCCCACAGCCCAAGGTGCTGCCACCACTTTCCAGCGCAGCTTCCAGAACTTCCCGAGCCGGGAGCCCATGCGCCGGATGCACACACAGGAGCTGAAGGCAGAACTGAGCCTTGACCGCCTGCAGCTGGAGGCCCTGCACAAGGTGAGGGGGCCAGGCTGAGCCTAACCCCAGCCCTGTGCATAGATGGCTCCACTCTGGGGGCTGGAGTCCCAGCATCGCAGACCCCTCCCTTACGAACCCCTCTTCTGCCACAGGTGCGCCTCAGCCCCAACCTGGACTCGCACGGGTGGCTGGCGTCAGGCGGGCAGGCGGGCATTGTGCGGGCACACTGCCTGGCTGGGCTGGCCTCCAGCGTGGGCCACCAGCTGCTCCCGGAGTGCCGGGCCCGCTTCAGCTTGCTCTATGGGGATACATCCAGCAGCCCTGGCCCCCCCGAGGGCTCCCTGCTGCCAGCAGAGTAGGGGTGTCAGTCCCTCATGCTGCTGCCATCTGCTCACCTTGGGCAGGGGTTGGGGCTGGGGCCAGCTATGCTGGCCAGGGGCTGCAGCCCCTCTCAGTGCTGCTTTCCCACTGGGTGTCTGCTGCAGGAGGGACAGGGGCTCCCAGCCATTCCCTGGGATGCTCTGAACACTTGTCCTCATCCTCTGGGCCTGGAAGGATCTGTCTGCACTGTTTGGTCTGAGCTGGGAAGGGGTGGTGGGGCCTGTGCATGTCCTGGGTTTGAGCTGTGGGTCTGACCCCGCGGAAGTGCCCGTGGGCTGCACCAGCAGGGCGCTGTGCTTGTGCTCGCCTCCATCCCCACTGTGCGCCAAAGGGCGGGGAGGGGGCCGGGAGCTGTGGAGTCGCTCACATTGAGCTTGTGTTCAGCTGTGCAGAATAAACGTGGTTGGTTTTGTATGGCTGTGGTGGTGCCGGCACCAGGGCGGACGTGGCTGGTAGCTGTGGCCATAGGGGCCCACTCCCAACTTCACCATTTCCCTCCCCATGCCCCTCTGTGCTGCACTGCTGCTGCTGCTCCAACACATTTATTGGCACTGCTGGCACAGATGGACAGGTGGACACCAGGGGCACAGACACGACTCAGCAGAGGGGATGGATCAGGCCCAGGCACAGCAGGATTCAGATAGAGCCCAGGCAGCAGCATGGGGGGCTGGGGCCAAGGCCAGGTCTGAGGTCCTCTATGGGGGATGTCCCTTCCTGCCAGGACAGGCTCCCTGGGGACTGGGTGGTGTGGAAGGATTCCACCTCAGAAGCTGTGGCACAGCAGGGAGTGGAAGATCCCAGGGAGTCCCTGTGCTCCACAGGCCAGGCTGTGTGTCCATCCCCCCCCAGGACACCACACTGGAGTTACTGTCCCAGCCCAGGGTTCCGCGGCCGTGGGGTGGGTAGAGGGGAGGATGGGATCTCAAGCACTGCCCTGCTCTAGCACAAAGAGCTGGGGCCAGGGCCAAACCTGGCCCAGTGTAGCGGGGGGGGGGTCTCAGGCACGGGGGTCCTGGCAGTGGGGACAGCCTGCAGTCTCCTCCTGGTGCCGCTCCACCTGTACCGTGCACGAGGCAAAGCCAAACCTGCTCTGGAGCCGGGCAGTGACCTCCTGCAGCACCATCTCAGTGTCAGCACTGGCATCTAGGAGCAGCAGGGCAGGGGCTCGTTCCTGGCATAGCCAGTGGGAAGCCCCGACCGTGCCCTGTGCGGGTCACTCACCCACAGCCACGTGCACCGACACCGCGGGGTGGCTCAGCGTCAGCGCCCAGAGATGCAGGTCGTGGACACCCCGCACCCCGCTGGCCCCCAGCAGCACCTCCTTCACTGCATCGAACTCGAGGCCCTGCGGTGTCCCTGCCAGCACCACTTGGTCACAGGGGCCACCCTTGGCCCCCAGCCATAGCCCCCACCTGGGTGAGAGCTCCCAGTGGAAGCACTGGGGCTGGGGGCTTCCTCAGGAGAACCAGGCTGGGCATGGTGGCTCTGGGTGAGACAGCCTCACCTCAGAGCCAATGCACCTGCCTGGGGTGGAAAGGAGGGACTGGAAGGATTCAGGTGAGGCAAGGGAGGGACTGAGGTGAGCTGCCTCATGGACAAAGTGCTGTGGCAGCTGCAGCTCCAGGAGCTCCTGTGCCCACCCTGCACCTGTGGTCTCGCACTTCTCTCACTGCTCACCTTCCATGAGGACCCTGAAGACGTCTCTGAGGATCGTGATGGTGGAGCCAAGGACGAAGACCGAGAAGAAGAGGGTGCTGATTGGGTCTGCAATCTTGCACTGGGGCTGCAGAGAGCAAGGTCTCTGTGAGTCTGGGGGCAGAGCCCACGTGGCACCCTGGGTGGGACTGGGAGAGCTGTTCCCACAGGCAGCACTGGGGCAGTCCAGCATGGGCACCTTGAAGTAGATGATGGTGGCAGCCACAAGGACACTGACGCTCTGCAGCAGGTCACCCACCACGTGGACGAAGGCTGCCCGCACGCTGGTGCTGCCAGGCAGGGAGCCATGGCTGGGCTGGCAGGCCACAGAGCTCTCCAGCTGCTCGTAGGCCCCTGTGCCATGGCCATGGCCAGCAGGGGACTGGTGCAGGATGTAGGCCATGCTGGGGAGAGGAGGGCTGGCTCAGTGCCACACTGACAGGACACAGGGGCCCTGCTTGGGCAAAGGTGCACAGGCAGTCATATGGGGGACAGGGAAGTGGGGGAGGCAGCGCCTGTGGACACAAGGCTGGTGCACGGAGACATAAGGTGACCTGGGGGCACAGTTGGGGTTCTTGGGGTTCCAGGGGCATAGGTGAGGCAGGACTCAAGCTGACAGTGTGCAGGGACAATGGGTGAGCAGCCCCACATGGGACATACACCAGATTGACGCCGACGGCGCAGGCAGATGTGGCCAGCATGGCTCGCGCCTCGATCTCGTAGTCGTTGCTGATGATGCGGGCGGCCGCCAGATAGACGAGGGCTGCGGTCACAACCCAGATAGAGAGGACAGAGGCCAGGGCACCCAGTGTCTCTGTGGGATGGGACCCATCAGCACCCACCCTGGCCCTGGGGATCCCATGGAGTCCCACAAGGCCGTGTTCCTCAGCTCACCTGAGCGGTGCCAGCCAAAGGTCATGGTCTTGGTGGGTGGACGGTTGGAGACCCAGAGGGAGAAGAGGCTGACGGACATGCTGCCCATGTCTGTCAGCAGGTGGGCTGCATCCGTCATGATGGCCAGGCTGTGTGCCAGGTACCCACCTGTGGGCACAGAGCAGCTGGCACCCCACGCCCCGCCGGCAGCCCCCCACCCTGGCCCAGCCCCCGTTACCTATCACCTCCCCGATCATGAAGAGGCAGCACACAGCACAGGCGACGGTCAGCTGCTGGTGGGCTTGGAGCCTGCCCTGCCCAGGGCTGGGGGTTGGGGGGCTGCAGCGACAGTGGGGAGCTGGAGCCGGTGGGGCGGGCAGTGCCGAAGGGTCTCGAGCGCCTGTGAAGAGACTAGGGGCGGGGGTCACTGCCGGCAGCACCGGATCTGGTGTTCCTGCCCAGAACCCCCGAGGGTCCTGCTACCGCCCAGTGGTACGCAGCCAGGCAGGCGGTGGGGAACCTGGAGAACCCCCCCGCAGGGGGGGGTTCACGAGCAGCCCCGGGACCGGCAGCAGCAGCAGGAGGCGGTGGCACGGGGCTCCCGCCGGAATCAGAGCCGGGAGTGGTGCGGGTACCCGCGGGGAGGTGCCGGTGGGAGCGAGGTGTTGCGTCTGGGGCCGGGCTGCGGGACGGGCCACGGGTGCAGAGACGTGAGGCGTGGGGAAGGGACGGCGGGGGCCGAGGTCCTGGTGCATGGGGTAGCAGTGCGGGAGGGGGGACGGACAGCCCGCCGGGACAGGGGCTAATGGATGGACGGTACCGGTGTGGGCAGGTGATGGATGGATGGTACCGGTGTGCGTAGGTGACGCTTGGGCGCCGGAAAGTGCTGGACCGACACCCGAGGGGGGAGCGGGGCTGGCGCACGGTCGGGCTGGTTCCGCTTGAGCGGAGGTGCCGGTGTCAGGGTGAGCGTGCCGGTGGCGGGGTGACGGCGCAAGTGGCGGACAGTCAGAGCTGGCGCGGGGACTGCGGAGCTGCCGCTGTCCGTGTCGGATGGATGAGGACACGGGGGCGGGCGGGGAGGGACGTGCCGGAGGTGCCGGTGGCGGGGGGCGAGTGGGAGCTGGGCGGTGCGCGACGTGCCGTGGGCTTGCGGTGCCGGGGGAGCTGAGGGCGATGGGGGCGATGGAGGTGCCAGGGGTGATGGGGGACCAGGTGCCAGCCGTGCAGGTGCAAGAGGACTGAGGGTTGCAGACGCGGGGGACAATGGAGGTGGCGGTGCGAGGAATTGCCGGGGGCCCT
>VXAC01005885.1:3470-18708 GCA_013399225.1 Rhipidura dahli | reverse complement strand
GCTCTGCGCCCTGGCGCTCTGGGGCACCGGCGGCGGCGGGCGGCGGCGGCAGCAGCAGCAGCAGCAGCAGCAGCAGCAGCAGCAGCAGCGGGGCGGTCCCGGTAACACCGGGGAGCCGCCGCGGGTCAGCGAGCCCCCGGCACCGGTGGCGCGGCGCCCCGCCACCAACGCGTCGGTGGCCGTGGCGGCGGAGGTGCTGTCCGAGAACGAGACGCTGAGTTACCGCTCGCTCGTGTACCGCCTGAACTTCGACCAGCCGGTGCGGAACGCCGGGCGCTTCCCGGCGCGGCCCGACGTGGTGCTCGTGGTGCAGGTGCACGACCGCGCCGAGCACCTGCGGCTGCTGCTCGAGTCGCTGCGGCGGGCGGCGGGCGTGGAGAACGTGCTGCTGGTGCTGAGCCACGACCTGTGGGCCGAGGAGCTGAACCGGCTGGCGGCCCGCGTGGACTTCTGCCCGGTGCTGCAGGTGTTCTTCCCGTTCAGCATCCAGCTGTACCCGCGCGAGTTCCCGGGCCACGACCCCCGCGATTGCCCCCGCGACGTGGGCAAGGCGGCGGCGCTGCGCCTGGGCTGCATCAACGCCGAGTTCCCGGACTCGTTCGGGCACTACCGCGAGGCGCGCTTCGCGCAGACCAAGCACCACTGGTGGTGGAAGCTGCACTTCGTGTGGGAACGCGTGCGGGCGCTGCGGGAGCATGCGGGGCCCGTGCTGTTCCTGGAGGAGGATCATTACCTGGCGCCCGATTTCTACCACGTCCTCAAGCAGCTCTGGGCCCTGCGCCAGCGCGAGTGCCCCGAGTGCCAGCTGGTGTCCCTGGGCACCTACAGCCCCGTGCGGGGCGGCTTCGCCGGCCGCGCCGATAAGGTGGAGATGAAGACGTGGAAGTCCACGGAGCACAACATGGGCATGGCCTTCGGCAGAGACACCTACCAGAAGCTCATCGAGTGCACGGACGCCTTCTGCACCTACGATGACTACAACTGGGACTGGACTCTGCAGCACTTGACTGTCTCTTGTCTTCCAAAGTTCTGGAAAGTGCTGGTTCCCGAAATCCCCAGGATTTTTCACACGGGGGACTGTGGCATGCACCACAAGAAATCCTGCAGACCGTCCACCCAGAGTGCCAAAATCGACTCTCTCTTGAACAGCAACCAACAGCACCTGTTTCCCGAGGCGATGAGTGTCAGTAAAAGGTACTCCATGGCTCCCCTGTCCCCTCACGTCAAGAACGGAGGGTGGGGAGACATCAGGGACCACGAACTCTGTAAGAGTTACCGCAGACTCCAGTGAGGATCCTCCTCGCAGCCGCCTTTTTCTTCCTGAGTTGTCCCATCGTGTCTTTTACAGGCACACACGTGTATAAACAGCATTTATGAGTTGGTTTTCTGCTTTAATATGAATAAACATTCTTGTTAAAGGTGTCCCAAAATAGTAATCTCTCATGTTTGGCAACCACGTTTTGAAAACGGGTGACGTGCTGCAGCCTCTACGCAAAAAGTGACCTGCTGCTGTGTTTGCTGGGAGGAGGAGGAGGAGGAGGAAGAGGAGGAGGAGGAGTAGAACACTTTTAAGTGCATCTTTTTTGGTGCTTCAAAGCTCTGGTGGTGCCTGGGGTCCCACCCGGGGTCACCTCACGCCCGATCCCCGAGTCCTGGTTCGGTTGCGCTGTGTCGATGAATATATGAAGGATGAAAAAAACAAATAAATTTCATTGTTTTTACTACAATGTAGATAAATATATGATTTTTTTAGTTCTGCCGAAATAAAAATTCCGTTGTTTTGTAAGCCTAGAGAAGTTCTTGATCGTCAGCAAAAAGATGATGTCATCTCATGTTCCTAAAAAGTCAGGAGGGGAAGGAGGGGGGAGTTTCTGTTCTTTAATCCCGAGGGCTGGACATGTGCCATCACCCCTTCTAGCAGTGTGCATTTAACTTCATTAAATTTTTAATGATAGTCATTAATTGAGGCAGGAAAGAGTAGCAAATTGGTGGCACACCACCTCTTTTGTTTGGATTTTTTTAGAAAAAAGTTGGTTTTGAATCAGCTGTGTAAAAACTGCTGCTGTGTGGTGGGAAGGGGCTGAGCTGGAGCCACGGAGCTCTGCTGATGCTCCAGCTGCTTTAATGTCACTCCTCTTTGAACTCAGCTGTGGCAGAAGCACCTCAGCAGCTTTTGTGGAAAGGAGAAATATGTTAGAGAGAGAAAATGCTGCTTTTTTGCTTTTTCCAGGGGTGGTTTAACTACAATTTTGCAAGGTGATTGCTCCGTGTTCTGTTCCACTGGTGCTGAAGCTGTGCTGGTGCCTCACCCTCGGAGACCTCTCCCAAAAAGCTGACGGGGTTAAGCTCAGCCCAGCAAAGCTGCAGCAGGATGTGCCACCAGGGAGGGTGAGGCAGGTGTTTCGGGCAGCTGTGGCTTCTGCTGAGCTCAGAAAGCTCACACCACCCACCCAAACTCGTGTTTCACAGGGAAGTGTGGCAGCAATGGCAGAGCAGCCCTGAAACGAGGCAAACTCTCCTCTAAAGCACCCTCTGTGCCCCGTGGCACTCAAAACCAGAAGTTGGTTCAGCATCAGGGAGAAAGGGGAACAGGAAGTTTATTCTTAGATGTGTTCTCTTGGTTATTGTTAGAGGTGAGAAATACTGAAACTCGAGGGAAACTGTGAAAAATAAATCTGATCTGGATAAAGAGAATCCATTTCACCAATTGTAAATACTTCAGAGCAGACGTGCACCCAAAGGATGTTCTTGTGCAATGGAATTTGTTCAGCTGGGGGATATCTGGGTGCTGCAGATCCAAAGCACAGCACTAGGAGGGAATATAGGGTATAAATGTTGATTATTTCTAGGAGACTAATTAGAACTTCTCCGGGTAATTAGAAATTTCATTTGATTGCTAAGAATCACTGCGAGTCTAATCCTGCAGTTATCACCAAATGAAAGGTTTGGAAAATGATGAATACTGCTCAATTCCCGTGGGAGCCATTAGACCAAGGATATATACAAATAATCCCTGAAACGTGGGAAGAGAATAAAAAATTTATGTAAACAATAAGGATACATTTTTTTCCAAGAGCTCGGGAGTCACCTCCAACTGCAACTTTTAAGTAAAATTATTTTTGTACAATTGTTAAAACTCCAAAAATCATTAACAACATAAGGTTTGGACGTTGCACCAGTTTCAGTGGGAACCCCTTCGGAGCCCTCAAGTCATCCACCAGCACATGGAAGTCAGAGCAAGCATCAAACAACAAAAGAAAATCCTAAAATAATGAAACTAATCCAACTCATAGAGCAAAGAATTCTGGAACACGACGGGGCAGCGCGTTCGGTGATCCCGGAGGATCCGCACGCTCCCGTCCTCGGGGTTCACCTCCCGCAGGATGGGGGAGCCTGCCCTGCTGCCCAACCCCGGGGCTGCCTCCTCATCCCGACCCCCCATCAGTTTTCCTTGTTTTCCAGAGCCTGGGGCTGGGGCCGTGTCTCCTGCTGCAGCAGCACTTTCTAAATCGGGCTCCTTTCTCCCAGATCCGCCAGGAATCGCTGAACTGGTGTCAGGAGGTTCATGCTGCAAACAATGGTGTGGAGCACAGCCTGCTTTTCCCATTGTTTCAGCTGTGGGAGCCGGGGTGGATCCTGCAGCACCATGCTCAGCTGCAGGACAGTTTGTTTCTGCCTTTGTTTCGGGGTAGTTGCTGTTGGTCCTTCCAGCGAGGGCTCCCCCTGAGCTGCCAAGTGTTCCCTCTCCATCGCGTTCCTGTGGCTGTCAAGGAAATAAATGAATTATTTTATAGCTGGAACAAACTGTGCACACAAAGACAGGAGAGATTTGTTTCTCCCAACAGCTCAGCTGCACTGGGATAATGCAAAGTGTCCCTGCCCATGGCAAGGGGGTTGGAAGCAGATGATCCTTAAGGCTCCTTCTAACCCAGAGACCAGGTTGTGATTCCATGGATCTCATTCTGGAAGCCAAGTGAGAGGCTGCTGAGGTTTTCCTGCTCTCGCCTGGCGCGTGGGAATGAGTGGCAGGGAGGTCGTTGTGCTTCCCCAGGGCTTCCTCTGCTCGAGGAAACGGGGCTGGGCAGCAGCCAAGCTGGAGCAGCAGTGGCCCCTCACCACACCCAGCCCCATTTCCAAATCTCAGCAGCCAGAGAAACAGCCAAGGGGACCTCAACTCTTGGTGCAAGGTTGGAACCCTGCAATTAAGGAAATTCCCAGCCTGCGGGGCTAATCCAGGAATTGCGGTTTGCCTCAGGAGAGGAGGAACTGGGAGAGGTGCTGTGCAAACAGGAGTTCCCCGCACCCTTACTGGGTGTTTTGGCAAAAAAACTGCTGCTAATTCCTAGGTCCCTGTCACTGGAGGATCAGGATCAGGCAGGGATCCATCCAAGAGCAGTTGGATTCACAGATCCAAAGGCAGAAATTTTCTCACATCCCCAAACCACTGGAACTCCAGCAGGAAACACAAACACCAGTCAGTCCTTTCCAAGCTGGACAATTCTCCCGCATGAACACGATCATGGAATGCCCTGAGTGGGAAAGGACCCTCAGGAATCATCCACCTCAACCCCTGGCCCCACTCAGGAGCAGGAGTGTGATGATTTAAGGTATCTCAGCTGCCCTTTCTTAGCTCCCATCTGCTCTCCAACGCTTTGAATTTTGGTTTTTTTATGTACAGCCCACACCAGCTGTGAAAGTTGAACTGGACCCACTATCTTTAGGAAACTCCTCGGGCCTCCAGCCCAGTTCCTGAGGTCATGTGCTTTGTCTAAACTCTCCTCCCAACAAACCAGCTACACATTAACCCCATCTGCCGTCCCCAGTTCATGGCCGCTGCAGTGACCCAGTGTTCCTGCTTTTTATGTTTCCTTTCAGAGAAGTTTCATCTGAATTTTGGATGCAGTGCCTGCCCAGAAATCCCACTGAACGTGGGGGGGTTTACCTCACATCTTCCTCCTTACAAAATTAACATTTTGATTTCTTCATCTGCCCATCTATTTTGCCAAGGGAGGACAGTTTAATCCCGTGGCAGATCCCAGAAACAGCCTGAAATGTTCTAGACAGAGGAACAGAGCCTGAATGAAGCCTGAAACTACAAGGATTGAATTTGAGACCAGTGTTTAAGATTAATAGCCTCATGTTTAATTATCTACACAACAGGAACCCACCAAGTATTCAAATACATGGATTGAATAAAGATGAGACAGAATTCTTCCCAGACAAAACCCTCTAGGATTTCTCTACCTGCACAAGGCTGAGAGAGTCAACTATTCCTGCAAAGAAAAAGCACTTTTTAAAATGATTGGATTGCAGTTCTCCATCTTCCAAATGAAATACAGGAGGTTTCAATCCTTTGGTCACATTAAATGGCACAAACACTTCTGAAAACTGACATTTACACTTGCAAACAACCCCAGTCCTGGGCTTTCTCTGCTTCCTCAGGACAAAACAGGAACAAAGCTGTTTCAGTGGGATTTGATAGGATCTTGCTGAAGAACATAAATCAGCCTGTGCTGCTCCCAGGGATCCTTACCTCCACCCTGATTTGAATTCTGTCCTCAGTAACATCCAGCACTTCAATTAATGGTTGGCTTTCCAGTGCTGATTGGGAGCAAGGGGAAGGGCACAAAGCAGTGCCTAGAAATCCATCAACGTTCTCTTCACTGACAAACAACCTTTCCTAAAGAAAAAGAGAGAAGACAGCACGTTAGGGTTTTTTTGTGCTAAACCTCAGGGGTACTGGGGCTAAAAACTCACTGCAAAGACAGCCAGGACAGTGATTCCTGAGTTTCACAGCACCCTCAGGTCTTGACTGAGAAATTCTAAGTCAGGCATTCAGAGAATGAGGTGAAATGAATTAATTTTGTTTGAAATTACAAATCTGCATCAGTCAAATAGAAAAGAAATATTATTTCTCTCTTTGGATGGGTGACTAATATACAGATTTAGACTCTTCTCTGAAAAGTTATTTGTACCAACCTCATTCCTGTCCCCACCTGTCTTAACACCACCAAGGTGTCAGACTGCTGTGGGTTTGTTTCCTGTCTGACTTGAGGAAAACACAAACACCTCCTTGGAGAGGCACTGCAGGATCTCTGCTCCAAGATCAGATCTGGAAGGCTCAGGGCTGTATCCATTTCACACCCAGCCACCGAGGCTGCTCAGATCTCCAGCAGACAAGAGAGTTGGGGAGAAAAAAAAAAAAAAAGGAGAGGTATCCACAGGCAGAGACACAGCCTGAGGGGTGATTCCAGGCTGTTCATTTGCACTTCATAAACAACCTGGAACATGTTGCTACAGGTTTAAAGATTTAAATCAGTTACAGGTAATTAAAGGTCTTAAAACTTATCCTGGAGGGGCTGTTTCATAGGAACTGCAGAGCTTTCCCTGTCCTTGTGTTATTCCTGCATCATCTGTGTAGGCTGAGGGTGAGGACAGACACTGAAAATGATCTGACCTAGAGGAGTAGTTTGGGTTCTTGGAATTACCTTCTCTATTTAATTGGAAATAACAGGGAGAAGTTGCAAACCTTCCACATTAAGTCACACTTTTAAATTTCTCGGTCCAGTTCAACCCTCTCGTCAATCCAATGAAAGTTAAATTCAATTATCACTGACATCTTGCAGACTGAGAAGCAAAAAGGCAATTCTGCACATTTTTGGCCCCCTGTGGATGGAGCCTTATGCACAGCCAGATGTCTCATTGTGTCTGAGGTACAAAATTTAAGTGTCATCTTGGAAAAAAAAAAAAAAAACCAAACAAACCAGGATTGGAAAAATAGAAGCCAGCATCCTATTTTTTCCACTAGTTAAATTAGAAATCACAATATGGAAAGTCATAACATACATACTGTTGGTTTTCCAAGGCAGAGGATTGAATTCATTTTCTATCCAGGAAGATTACAATCCAGGCAAAGAGCCAACACTGGATGTTGGGATGGTTTGGGGAGAGATTAAAGTGCAGCAGAGCTGTCCTGACAGAAAACCCTCTCGGAACAAACCTACTCCTTGCATTTCTGCATGCAAAGCCTAAAATTCTTATTCCCCTGTGCTGCATCCTCTCCTGCCTGCCAGAGAGGGATCTGCCAGAGCTTTAGGCTTGTGGAAATACTCTGCAGAGTTCAGGGGAAGGTGGCAGAGTACAGAAACAAGGCTGCAGACACAAAATCTGTGCAGCACCCAAACTCCCACAAAGCTCCTGAACTCGATCCTTGGGCGGCTCAGGGGAAGAATTCCCAGCTCTGCCACGGGCTCTTGGCCCACACAGCCCAGACAGACAGCTCAGCCTCCCTTGGAGGGGATTTGGGAACGCTGCCGAGCTCTGGTGCCCTGCCTGCACTTCCAAGGAGAGCAAAGCACAACCCTCCTCACCCAGCTGAAAAATAAAAGTCATGGATTCACGGGATGCTTTGGCTTGGAAGGGACCCTACAGCTCCTCTCTTTCCAACCCCCTGCCATGGGATATATTTCAGGACCTTTAATTACCTTTCACTAGAGCAGGTTGCTCCAAGTCCCATCCTACTTTTCCTACATAAAATGAGGAAAATAATCTGTTTTCCCTCTGAATCTGCATCTGGCACCCGTGGCTGTGTGAGGGACACCCGTTCCTCCTCAGTGCAATCAGGGCTTTGCAATTTGGCAACAAACCCACTGAACCTTTCTGGAGGTTTTCTTGCTGATTAAAAGCAAAAGAGTTTGTTTTATATAAAAGAGTTTGTTTTCTTCACAAAAAATATTGCTAAAAAAGAAAAACTGAGTGAGAGGTCTATTATCAGGGAAAGGTTCTCCCCCCAGAGGGTGCTGGGCACTGCCCAGGCTCCCCAGGGAATGGGCACAGCCCCGAGGCTGCCAGAGCTCCAGGAGCGTTTGGACACCAGGGATGCCCAGGGTGGGGTTGGTGGGGTGTCTGTGCAGGGCCCGGAGCTGCACTGGATGATCCCTGTGGGTCCCTTCCCACTCAGGATATGCCAGAATTCTGTGATTAATCAGTACTTCACATGAGGATAAAAAGTAACCGCTTGTGATGTTCCATTAACTTTGACTCATTCCTGCAAACCCATTTTACCTGAATCCCCAGAAATATTTACAATTTTACCCCATCCCTACCCCGTGGCCTGCCATAAATCATGGCACCTGGGATGTGTTTGTTGTCCAGAAGGTGATTAGCATTAGCCTGTTCCACCAGCCAGCCACTGTAACTCAGACTTTGCATTCACGGGGAGCACACACCGAGGCATTTATATTACTGCAGATGTTATCAAAGCACAGACCTTGGGAAAAAAAAATTATTCAGGAATTTTTTCTACAGCCTGCTCTGCCTTCCAAGCCAGAGCAAACAGAGGACAACCATCTGCAGCTGATTTCAATGACCCTGTAAAATAATTCTTCAATTGGAGCAGTTTATTTTTTGGTATTTATGATACTCTCTTAGCAACTTCGAATTTAATTTGTTTCTCCCTGCACATACTGTCATCTGCTGTTTGGTACACATTCATTTTTCCCTGTGACTAAACTGAGACCAAATGAACATAAACGTTTGCAGGGATGCCTTTGGTTTTTAGAACACTTCATCATTCAAACCCATCCTCGTGTCCCACAGCGCCGGCAGCGCAAAGCCGGTTCCCTCCCGGCTGCCCTCGGAGCTCAGATGGGTTTATTCTGCCTTAATTTTTCCAAATTGAACACAGTTTCCATCCAGAGTTACCTCCCACTCAGGCTGCAAGTTTGAAAAGCAGGACAGATTTCAGGCTTCAAGTATTTTTGTGGCTCCTGTAATGAGAGGATCGGGGGAATCTCGGAATGGTTTGGGTTGGGAGGGGATTTAAATCCCATCCAGTTCCAACCCTGTCAAGGGCAGGGACACCTTCCACTATCCCAGGTTGCTCCAAAACCCATCCAACCTGGCCTTGGACACTTCCAGGGATGGGGCAGCCACAGCTTGATCTCTGGTTAAAACCCAACAGCTCATGGCAATATGGAAAAGGACCTGGATCCATGGATTTCCTGATCTCTGATTTTCTGGGGTCCCAGCATAAACCAGCTCAACCTGAGAATTTGAAGCTCAAAGTGTTGGTACCTGTAATGAAATGAAAACTTTTTCTGAGGTGCTCGTGACTGCAAAGATTAAACAGCTCCAAAGAAGCTTTGATGAGCTTCATCAGTAGGTTAATAATGTTTCCTGACATAACTGTTTTGTGTAGTCACGTTATTCCCAAAATGCAGCTACCAATTAAAGACTATTCAGAAATTAGTTTGTTTTATAGCAGAAGCAAACTAATTATGGCCCTTAATGTAGCTTGGGAAAGAGATTACTTTGAAAAATGTGAAATAATAAGTTTGTTGTGTTCTCTTTCTTTGTCCTTCTCTGACCTCCCAAAAAACTTGCCAAGAGTCTTGAAGTGCTGAGCACAGAATTAACTGAAGCAAAAATAAACTGTTGCAGGATTACACACAACAGCCCCAGTTTCCAGCAGCATCTTCTTAGAAGTGACCCCTGACTATTACAATGAGTCTTTATAGTAGCTTGGAAACTGAAAATTATAACCCTGACTTCCAAAGAAACTGTGTAACAACTCCAGAGAGCTGGGAAATGAGGGCAAAACAGCTCTCTGGGATGGATTTCTCCCTGAAAAGTGGCAGAGGTTTAAAACATCCATGTCTTACACTTCCCAACACGGCTCTCAAGGTTTCATGCTTGGTTGAGTCTCCAACCAAGGAAAACATTTATCCACAAGAGCCCTAATGCTGTGTTCCCCCTGCACAAGGACAGCCCAGCACGGCCCATGGGAGCACTTCCAGCCCCTGGCCTTTCCCACGTGTTCCCGGTGCCAGGAACAACATAACTCTGCCACCTACAGCTCCTAAAAGTGATGTAGGGAAATTTAGATGGGATATTGGGAAGGAATTCCTGGCTGGGAGGGTGGGGAGGCACTGAGCTGGAATTCCCAGAGAAGCTGTGGCTGCCCCTGGATCCCTGGCAGTGCCCAAGGCCAGGTTGGACACTGGGGCTGGGAGCAGCCTGGGACAGTGGGAGGTGTCCCTGCCAGGGCAGGGGGTGGGACTGGATGGGATTTAAGGTCCCTTTCAATCCAAAATATTCTGGGATTCTGTGATGTTTAAGTGCCCCCTAGAAGAGGATGGGATCTGGGTGATCTGGGCTGACCCAGCCTGGCCTTGGGCACTGCCAGGGATCCAGGGGCAGCCCCAGCTTCTCTGAGAATTCCAGACCAGCCCCTCCCCACCCTCCCAGCCAGCAATTCCCAATTCCCAATATCCCATCCAGCCCTGCCCTCTGGCACTGGGAAGCCATTCCCTGGGTCCTGTCCCTCCAGCCCTTGTCCCCAGTCCCTCTCCAGCTCTCCTGGAGCCCCTTTAGGCCCTGCAAGGGGCTCTGAGCTCTCCCTGGAGCCTTCTCCTCTCCAGGTGAACATTCCCAGCTCTCCCAGCCTGGCTCCAGAGCAGAGGGGTTCCAGCCCCTGGACCACCTCCAGGGCCTCTCTGTACCTGCTCCAACAGCTCCACATCTTTTTTACCAGCTGCTTTCAGAAGGAAAAAGCACCAGGAGCATCCAAAGGATCTCCTTCACCAGGCACTGGTGGCTGTGCCAGGCAGAAAAATCACATCCATGTAGAACATCCTGAGTGGAGGCCTCAACACTCCCAGAAAAGTTAAACAAAACTTCCCTATCTCTGAGCAATTCCCATTTGGATCCCTCAAACACAGTGTAACTCAGACTCAGCTCCAACCATGAACTCCTCAGGAATGTTTCATGTAATATTTTTCAGCCTGTAAATGTTTAAAAAAAAAAAAAAAAAAAGCAATGCATAGACAAGCAGAGGAAATATTTCCTCTGTTTTCCTCTGCTCCCTGCTGTTCCCTGGAGCCCCATGGGGGTTTATGTGAGTTAAATCCTAATATTGTCCATAAGATCTGACAGGGTTTTTTTTAGGAAAGGGATGGGCTGGCTGCAATTCCCTCCCCAGCAAGGGGTACCCAGGGGGGAAGCACCGACCAGGGGACTGAGCACACATCCTCACAACAAACCCATTCCAGGCCTCTGAGAAGGGCAGGAAGGGTGTGGATCAGCCTGAAAGGGAATTCCTGCATGAACCAGGCTTTTTCTAATCCCATGAAAATGACCAGACACGACCCCAAAACTGCTGGCAGAATGAATTACCTGCCAAATGTGTTTCACATGCTCCGAGAACTGAGCCCCCAAGTCTCAGTAGCTCAATACACCCCCAGAAAACTGCTTTTTATTCCTTTTAGGAACTGAGCCTTTAACTCCAAGAAGCCAAACATTCCAAGACATTGCTTTCCAAAGGCCCAATTTCCATAATTGCCCAGCTCCAGCACTATCATAAACCAGGACACACTGGGACATGTTCTAAGGAACCCTGCCTGGCAGGCTTACAAATTTTATTAATGGTTATTTAACTCCCAACCATTCTTCCTTCGTCATTTTCTCCCCAGGCTGTGTTGTCTGGAAACGAAGGGGAACTCTCTGATGCAGCAGTTTTCCCAAGCCTGAATTCCCAGGATTGAAGCAAAAGGTAAAGAAGGTTACAGTGGATGAGCTTCAGTGAAGAGCAATGGAGGGAGCACAGCCCAAGGCTGGTCCTTCGAGGCAAAGAGCAGTGGGGAAATCAGGCAGCTTCCTCAGCTCAGGAGGCTCTAATTCCCTGGAAAACCAGGGCCTGGAGCAAGCCCTGCACTGTGGTCTCTGCTGCAGGGACTGAGCACCAGGGCAGTGACAAAAGGTGGCTTTTAAACCCCTGAAATACGTGACCCTAAGCCCACGGCGTCCAAAGTTCTGGAATCTTTATTTTTATAGGATTTCTAGTCACCATAACAAGTCAGGGAATCATCAGGATGGAAAAGACCTCCAGGATCATCAAATCCAACTGCAGTGAGGACGTTATGGTTTAGCCAAGGAGTGAAACTACTCAGTTAAAGTCCAGTGAGGACCAGGGCACTGTAAAGATTTCCTGAAAAGAGGCACTTGCTGGGGTGGGAATTCCAACTGCTCGGCATCTATGGAAACTGAGCTCTAAATAGATCATCTTCCAGCACAGGGATTCAGCCACAGCTCACTACAAAAGGAAAAGCAGCCCTTGAAGTTCTGTTTTAAGCATGGTGTCCTAAGGACAAGCTCAACTCATTCTTCTACCAATATGTGGATCAGACCAACTTCCAAGAAGGAATTGGCAGTGAATGGGAATGAGTTGGGCAGGCAGCCTCACAGGGCAGACTCTGAACTAAGCCAGTGAGGAATCTCTTGCATGGAACTACACAGCAACCCTGGGTCTCCAGCAGGAAGCAGCTTCCCAGAATAGAGCAGAGTAGGAATTCCATAGCTGTTAAAAACACAGGGCTTGGAGCAACCTGGGATAGTGGAAGGAGTGGAACTGGATGAGGTTTAAGATCCCTTCCAACCCAAACCATTCCGTGATTCCCTTTTGCCAGGCACTATCCTAATGCTGCTGTGGGAGAGGAGATGGTCAACAAGCAGATTTGGGAGGTGCAGGATAAAATTCCTGCTCGCCTCAGCCCCCAAAGCTCCCTGCAGGCATTGACAGGGCACTGCTCTGTGCACTCTGCAATGACTGATGCAACTCCTTACAGATCTCAGGGCACAGCTCTGATTTACAGAACGACACTCAAGGCAGAAAAACCCCCAAGGTGGCATCAGACAAATTGGAGAAATCAATATAAGTGGAAGAAAAGAGACCAGGAACAAACAGTTAATGGCCAGAAGGCAGCCTGTAATAGTGGCTCTAATTAAATATTCATTTTTCTCCCTTCACTCTGAGCGAGTGCAGCTCTCAGGCACTTTGGGGAAATAGCACAGATTTTAAAAAAGCAAACAGGACAAATGACTTCAAGTTTATTTCTCCAGCTTCAATTTGCAGGCCCAGTGTCCAAAAGGACTGGATAGCAGGAGAATCTCTTGGAGTCTGCTGTGAATGTATGGCTGGGAAGCTGATGACTAATGCCCAATCTCTTTCTCCTACTCCACCCAAAAGATTTTGCAATATATAATAAAATCAGCACATTCAAAGGGTTTTTATAACTCACAAAGCCAAAATCTCATTACTGGGTGGCCTTTTAACAACTTTCAATCACAAAATGTTCCTGCAATTGCAGTAACAAATCCACAAACCAAACTTCCAACCATTAGTGCAGCCACCAAACACAGCACCACCACTAAACCTGTTCTCAAGTGCCACATCCACAGGTTTTTTGAGCATTTCCAGGGATGGTGAATCCACCAGTGCCCTGGGCAGCTTCTGTACCTGCACAGAAAACAGGCAGGAGTTTACACAAGTGGCTTTTTTGACGTGGCAGCAGCAGCCAGCCAGTGCCAGATCACAGCAATGAACAGCAGCACTGAGTGTTCTGTGGCCCCACTTGCACAGACTTGCAGGCTCCTGCTCGGGTAAAAGCAAAGGAAATGCTCTGCAAACAGCTCAGCGTGGGTGGTTCTCCATAAATTCATCATCTTTGATACTTCCCCGAAACGATCAGCTCCTCCTTCACAGGAGTTGCTCTTGTAAAAGGTGTGCAGCCTCTAAATGGGAAATTAAACGTGATTTCAGCTGCACAAACACTAATTGGATAAATATCTTTCAAAATCATGCACGAGTCGTTTCTAGTTGTAGGGATGGAGCAATAAAGCTGCTCCGAGCCAAGTGTATCCCAGTGGATACACTTGAAGCCTGCCAGCTTCCTGGACTTGCACTCCCACGGCACGTGATCCAAACTGCAGAGGATTTTATTGCTCTCAACTCAAGCCAAACTCCAAATCCCGTGGCTGGAAGGTTATACAAGAACCGTGCAGCTTTAATCCCTGCTCATGAGAAACTGTCTGAAAGTCTGAGCTCACAGAGTAATGTGGTTCTCCACAAAATTTGTGTGAGTGGCTCTGGACACTGTCACAAGGTGGGAATTTCTCTGGGAACACTGCCAGCTGCCAGCAGGCACTGTCACCTGGATGCAGCCACCCCACTTTCTCCCATCACAGCAGCATCACTGTCCAGCAACCCATAAAATTATAAAATACTAAATTAGAATCATATTCAGACAGAGAAGGTGAAGATTTACCCTAGCAAAGTGGGACAGGTCAAGGCTGCTGTTTGCTGTTCTGCTCTGGTTGAACAGAATTTCGTCTGCATGGGGGTTCCTGTGGCTGTAAATGGGAATTCTGTCCCAAAATACAGATGCAGGGACACTCCCTCTACCCTTCATGACAGTGTATGCACACGTGTGTAAGTCTGGTGTATCATAAAGATCTTTCTTCGTGTGAACAGGCTGCCCGAGCAGTTTACAGGGCTTTAAAAGTGAACTCTAAGGACATAAAAGGACACAGGCGATGTTTTCATTCATCACCAGAACTTCCCTCAGAAAAATATTTGTATGGGAGGCAGAAGTCATTCCAACTGCAAGGGTGTCAGATCCATGGTGTGACCTCGGCACTGCTCGTACAAGCCTCGCACGAATCAGGTCACTGCAGCGACATCCGGGAGCAGCTCTCGGAGGAAGCAGCTTCTGCCGCTGCCAACTTGGAACTCACCCTCCTCACACCTCCCTGAGACACCAAACAGCAGCCACACCCAGCAGCGGTACCTGGGCCAGGTGACAGCCCGAACGTGCCACTGTTACCTGCAGAGCAGAGGGATCGAGGCCGAAGCTGAACTTCTCCCAGAGCCCGGTGCTGCCGGGGGCCTTGGCCAGCCCCACCACGGCGTTGTGGGCAGAGACGCTGACGCTGCTCTCGGGGGACACCAGGCTGGCTGCGGGAGGGAACTGCAGGAACAGGGCGAAGGCACGGCTGTCGGTGCAGAAGCGGAGGCTGTAGCAGTGCGTGCCCACGTCCCCGTGGAGGCTTTGGGGCTGGATGCCGGGCACGAGCAGGAGCAGCGTGAGGGACGCCTCGTCCTGCCGGGCACGGAAGGGAGGGCACGTGGCAATGCCGCTGGGGTGGCCCTCTGGGGCCTGCGGAGGGGTGTCCCCGGTGGGCATGGCTGCCTCGGGGCTGGCGATGGGGGGGGAAGCAGCAGCGGAGCGGGGCAGCGGCGGGTGCGGGGGCTCGGTGCGGGGTTCCGCGGGTGGATCAGCCGATGGATCAGCGAGGGGATCGATGGCGGGTTCGGTGAAGGGTTCAGAGCGGGGGTCAGTGGTTGGATCAGCGGGGGATTCAGCCGGTGGGTCAGCAGGGGGTTCAGAGGTTGGAGCCGTGG
>VXAC01005884.1:394662-406151 GCA_013399225.1 Rhipidura dahli | reverse complement strand
GCTGCCGGCCGGGCCTCGGGGCTGTGCGGGCACGGCAGCCCAGGGCGGGCCGCAGGGAGCGCCCGGCCAAGGGGCCAAGCCTGCACCAAGGGCACCCTCTCCTGGCTCTCTCCAGCTGGCAGAGGACTGGAGCCGAGCGGCCGAGAACGTGCGGCGGGTCCTGCCGTACCTGCGGAGCCCACAGGAGTCCCTGCGACAGGCGGCCATCAGGTTCATCGGTGAGCCAAGATTCCCCGGGGCCCCTCTGTGCCTCCCCGCCCCGCCGGAGCTCGGCCCCAGCCCGGCTGCTGCCCGACAGCGGGATCCGGGCCAGCGGCCCTGGAGCTCCGCCTGCCCTCGGGGCTGCCACCGGCCTCTCGCAGCCTTGTCCTCGGGCGTCAGGATGCGGCAGGGGCCCGAGGGGAGCGTGTGGCCACAGGGCTGGCGGCTCCCCTGTGAGGGATCTGTGCCGCTGAGGCCGTGACAGGCTCTGTGTTCCCAGGGATCGCCGGGCGGCACCTGAGGGGGCAGCGGGAAGAGCTCCGGCTCATCTGTGAGGGTGAGTGAGGGCAGCGGGTTGTCAGCGGGGGCTGCCGGGGGGAGCTGCAATCCCTGCCCCGGCTGCGGAGGGCTCTGCTCCCTGTGCGGGCGCGGGGCGGCGTGGGCAGAGCACAGAGAGGTTTCGGGGGCACGTGGGGGATTTGCGGCCAGCCCCTTCGGTTGTCCAGGGACCTTCGATCCCGTTGGTCCCTGCTCCCTCTTGGCCATGGCAGGGGGGGTCTCCTCGGGTCCCCGCAGATGTGGAATCTGACCGTGGCTCTGTTTCTCTCTCTGTCGCAGCCCTTGAAGGCGTGACACATGACATCAGCCCTGCCGTTTCACGCCCGGCATATCAAACACTCTTCGTCCTGCGGGGAGTGGAGAGAGCTCCGTACTCCATCTTCCACAAGATGCGAGACCAGCTCCGCAGGGCACGCAGGACACGGCCTCGTCTGTCGGGCTGTGGCTGGCTGCAGTGCTGGAGCTCTGCAGAGACCTGATCTGCGGGGCTCCGTCTGCTGGGGCCACCTCAGGCAGCGGGAGTTTTTCTTTTCTTTAACATAGGAGTTTTTCTTTTCTTTGACATAGGAGTTTCTCTTAAGATAGTTCTTTTCTTTTAGTTTTTCCTTTGCATGTAAATAAAGAGTGTGTTAAAATAAACAGACTCCCAGGAGCTTTCTTTTGGTGCCTTGTTAAAAACGGGCTCACGATTGAGCTTTTTATGCACATTTATTAATTAGAACTGTCATTGAAAGACCTCTTGCAGCGACGTGCCATACACAAAACAGCAGCAGCACCATTATCTGGGAAGGCTCCGATCACAGGCTCCCCTCCCAGCCCCGGCTACACCCCCAGTCCCTTTCTCCTGGCCGCCCCTTTCCCCGCCCAATCGAAGCGTCGCAATTGCTCACTGATGCCTGGGGTCTTCTTACTGGCTCATTGTCATCTGCCAGTTTTCTGGGGCCTTCTTACTGGTCCAGTGAACATCCAATAACAGTCCTCGAGTCCTCCCTTTATGTAAATATACTTGAAACCTCACCCTTTTAATGCCATCGTAGATATTCTGGAAGATTCCCCCAATTCTCCATTTTCGTACAACAACCCCAGCTGTAAATTTATTCATAATAGGCACAATAAACTGATTAGCTGGCAATTTAAGCTTGATATGTTACAACAATCTTAATAATACATTTATTAATCATGAGCATAATGAACTGATTAACTATTAACTTCACTTTGATAGAATCGACAATTAGATCTGATAGCAAACAAATCAACTGGATCAACAAATAGCTTAGATTTGCCAAAGGACCAGGAATGTAAGTAATTTCATACCTGTTCAATTATAAAACACTTAACAAGTGAATTAACAACTTTTATTTAAATGCAAAAGCCAACTTGCCCAAACTTAACCATAACATGCCTCAAACATTGCTATAATTTTTTTCTCATTATAAAGAAGCTACAACCAAAGAAGCCTCCCTGAAGACTGGGACTTTGAACTGAAAGTCAAACTGCTGCTTAGATGAAGGGAAACCCATTGTTCAATCATCCCCAGCTGAGTTTGGGGTTGGGGGAAGAGCACAGCTCACAGAAGCCAGGTTTGCACAGATTTCCCTCACCAATCGAGGCAAGGGAGAGGGAGGAGGTTTTGGGTACGTGGTGTAACCTCTGGTCAGAAGCACTGAACACCCATCCTCTGTTACACAAACTGGCCCAGCTGTGGAACCCCCAGTCCCACAGGGCACACCCACAGGACATTCACGTGAGAGGNTTCTGTCCTGTCACTCTTTCTGTTCCCCCCACCTATTTTCTGCTTTCTCTCTTTCTCTCTCTCTCTCTCTCTCTCTCATATTTGCCATCAAATAAAACACTATTGTCCCTGCATGGTCTCATTTGCACCTTAATTCAGGCAGAGGCATTTCTACGAATCTTAAAACTGGTTCATAACAGAAGGGTCCACACTGGAAGTCATGAAGGATTCTCTGTGGTTGGGACTTCATTCCCCTGGAGCAGGGGTAGAGTTTGAGGAGGAAGGAGCAGCAGAGACCAACACTTATGAAGTGACAGCAGCTTCTGTCCTCTGTCCCCCCTGTGCCACTCAGAAGGAGAAATTAGAAGAGTTGAGGGCAAAGCTGAACCAGGGATGAAGAGATTGTTGAGGGTGTTTTTAGATTTGTTCCTACCCCGCATCATTTTACTATTATATTAATTAACAATAACTTAAATTAAGTTCCCCAAATTGAGTCCGTTTTGGTGGTGCGGGTAATGGGTGAGTGATCTCTGAGTCCATGAGCTTTTTGTTTATTTTCTCTTCCTGTCCTGATGAACAGTGAGAGTAATAAAGTGGCTGTGTTGGCATCTGGCATTGAGACAGTGTCAACATAAAAAAGGATGTTCTTGGTCATCCAGTTCAGTCTCTGAAATCTCATAATATTTTAACAGATAGCTTTTTAATCCTTCCTCTAGTGTCTCCAAAGATTGTGCAATAACTATTTCACAAGTCTTGCTCTGATTGTCCTTTCTCTCAGACAGTTCTTGTAATAACTAAGGTAAATTTATCCTTCCAACTCAGCCCATTACTCCTTGCTTTATGGCTAATGTTGAGTGTGACTAGCTCTTCTTTTCTCTCCTATTATTGCTCTTTAATTATTTATGTAGAGTTACCATGTTTTTCCCCAGGTGTCACCTCTTTAAACTAAATAAATGGAATTTCTTTAATCTTCACGTATAAATTATGTTTTATGTAGAAATAAAAGAAGACAGTCATGTGAAATTTGTGTCTTTTTGCAAACACTAACATAGTTAAAATAATTTACTCTCCTCTGAAGTTCTAGAGTTGACTTAAGCAGAACATCTTTCTTTCCCCAGAGCATAGGGACAGCAATAGGAAAAAGTTGATAACAGGTCAACTGTGTCGCCTTGAGTTGTGATGGTTTTGGGGGGAAATGAAGCAGTTTAAAACAGTAGCTGTAAAACATGATCTCCAGGCTTTACATCTCATTCTTAATTATACCTTTCAACATATGTTAGCAAAGTTATATTTCAGATGACTAGGTTTTCTAGGATTTGAACCAACAGACCGATAATACTGCTTTATTACATTTTATTGTTTCTGCCTGTAGAAGGGGGAAATATGTAGAGAAATAACTATTTCTCAATTACTTTTTTGATTGTAGAAATAAAAGGTCATATATTTCTGTGGTAACAAAGAATTATCAGGCTCCAAAAAGAGCCCAGTTTCTTGTAAACACTGATTTTTATGGACTTCCTCATTTTTAACAGTAAATATCAAGCTTTGGACAAAATAATATGTACACATTTGCTAGTACTCAGGCCTCTAGAAACAGTTTTCTCAAGGTGCTGAGTTTTGCAGTTTTAACTTCAGAAGACCTATGTGGCATGAGTGCATTTAACAAGCTCCTGAAGTTCGTCTCTCATCTGGTTTTAATCCCAGTAGGATCCCACTGACATACTAGGAGGCTGCTCTGCAATGTGAGCCGATGTTCAGTAGATACTGAAGGTCAAGAACCTTATTCCAAAGGCACCCTCCAACTCTAAATTAAAATCACAAATATTTAATTTGCATCCAGAGAGTCCATACTGGAGTTCAGGTTCATCTGAGACCAAATTGGGCAGTTTAATCTGGGATATATCTTATGACTCTGGGCTTTGGTAGTGATGCAGAACCTACACTGTGCTCTCACCTTGGCACTCTCCTTCCTGAAGGGAGGAGTTATGGACTCTTTCAGTCTTGCACAATCCTTCAGTTTACCCTCATTCCTCCCTTTCAGTCTATCAAAGCCCACAAAGTCAGAGCTGTGGTGGGGGTAGCTTACATGCAATTTCATAGGCTAGCTTAGGGTGGGCTTTCTAATGAAAAGTGTGTAACTTTTACTTTAAAAAAATTCATTGTGAAAAGCATTTGAAATGGTCTCAATTCCTCACACACTGGCAGTAAAAGTGGGGAGAGGAAAGAAGAGACTGCGTTTATTTCTTCAGATGTTGTAGAATTTTCTGTGGTATTCTAAGACAAACCACCTAAGGAAGAAACCTGCCTGTATGTTTATCAATCTGCACAGTTTTAAACTTCGAGTTCTGAAAGATTGGTAATAGAGTTAAAAATATATTTCTTCGAAGTACATTCTTTTATTCCTCACTCTGTATGTGCTCATTAGAAAAATAGGAGGTTTTTCTATCTGCTTCAGTACAATTAATTCTCCTTCTCTCATATTCTCAGATGTGGAGCTCTTGTTACACTAAAACAATAAACTAGATTAGATTGTATAGGATGACATTCTCCTCTGGTCTTGAACCACTTAGTATAAGACTTTCAGATATGGTGTCATTGGCTGTGTAGCTTGAAATTTGATTTTATTTTTTTAAACCAGGTTAATTTATTCAGAAATAAATTAACATTTGCAGAGTTCAGTCCTCAGTTGGTTTAAATCTGGTTGGCCTTGGCTAGGAAGATTTTGCAGAGCCTTTTACAAGTCACATGATATAATAAGTCTACATCATAATTGCATATGCGTAAAAGCTCTCAGAATATAGTTAGTTTGGTTTTTTGTATTTCCCTGAAGTGGTTCTATACTACTCTTTATGCTATCTTACATCCTTTTAGTGACCAAGGAAAAAAAAAAAAGAGGATTAAAAAAAGTAAAAATAATAGAAATGTTGACTTACAGTAGTGGGGGATACATATTTATAGAGAATATTTTATTTAAAGAAAATTACAACAACAAAGTCTAAATTTTAATAATTAGAAAATATGAGTGTGATCTATACATAATATTGAACTTGCCATATAGAAATGCTGTTGGGCATTTCCCAAGATTCTGAAAATAAGGATTTTCAAAGTGTTTACCTTTGAAGAATTAGATTTAGAAAACCTCAAAAGTTTAGAAAACCTCAAAAGTTTAGAAAAGGCAGGTGGTGGAGCAGGTACTTGTTTTAACAAATTCCATAAAGAAACATAACATTGTATTTGTTCCTTTTTTTTGTTTCTTTCTGTCAGAAAAGACGTCTGAGCTTGTAGCTCCTTGTACCTATTTCTTTATCAATTGAAATAGTTTATGGGAGTAGGAGTAGAATTTTATATTCCTGTTAAATAAACTGTTTGATAAGACAATGTTTGTTGGTGCAGCTGAGCAGAAAGAAACACAAGAGGCAGAGGCTCTGGCTTTATTCGGCTGTAGCACAGCACTGAAGTCTCAGACATGTTCATCAGTGCTTTGTAAAGGGTGAGCTGAAAACCCTCTCTTGGAGGATTTCATCTGACTGAGGGCTTTCAGCAGCAGCCATGAAACAGTTCTGCACTGCTGATATCAGATTTTCCCTTTGGATGTTGCCCTCTATTGCCCCATATGGGGAATAGTTGATGCCCCTGACACTATCAGCTCCCCCTCAGCATGTTTATGACATGAATTTACCCCCCCTACTATGGATACAATACTTCTTTTTAGAGTCATCATCTCCCAGAAGCTTTTGAGACTTATCTGCCTGTTTATGCTCTACTTTCCTCTTCCTTCCAGATAATTTCATTCCCTTTTGGGCAGAATGTTAATTCTGTCTCTGCAAGTTGAGACAGCATATGCAGTTTTCTGTGAATCTGAATAAGAGACATGCCACTAATAGGCAAACACAGGAAGTTTATCTTGATGGGTTTAGGCAATGAACTAGCCTGGCAAGGGTGCCAGCCAGCAATCCCTTTCCAGACAATTATGTAGATTCCTAAGGATTCAGAACCCTGTTAGGCAGAAAACACATATCACACATACAGGATACTCATGGCAAAAAGGGTCTTCATACATGAGAAATGTCTTTGGGCAAATGAATATCTGTTGAGCACTAAGAAGAGATGGGAGCAAATTTATACTAATCTTTGTCTGCATGAGGGGAAAGTGTTATTCTGCCAAAAAAAAAAATAAAGATGATGGTAAATTACATCATGCAGAAATGAAGAAAAGAACCCAGAAAATATGAAAGAAGTGGTGCTTTCTTTTGCCTTTGTTTGTTTGTTTGTTTCAGTAATCTGGCAGTGAAAATAATGTTAATATTACTAATGTTTTCAAACAACTCTAAAATTGTTGGACTCTATGCTGAGTAACCTGCAAACTGTATGAAAAAGTGCATAAAACCAGTCTGGGAATAGAGACAGAAAACACAGAAAGATGTAAACCACCAAAAGAAATACAGTTAAATCAGATTGAAGGAAGATATCAGGGCACAAATTGGACCTGTGTACACGGTGGTATAGCTTATAAAACCTCAGAACTTGTGGTCTGTGCAGATCATGTGAAGCAGGAAAAAAACCCCAAACTAATAGCCTGTTTGTCTTTAGTGCAAACACAAACGGGATATCAAATAAAGTTCCAGACATGAGCACTGGAAGATAGCAATAGTAAAATGTTCAGAGGGGTACTGAAAAGCACATAAAAAGTTGAAAGGATTTCAAAAATAATAAAACATTCAATTCATTTGTATTTAGTGACATTTTGTACACCCCCTTCTGGAAATCATATTCTCTATCATATATTTTAAATATTTGTAAGATAAGTGAGGCTTCATTCTTCTATGTGATTTTATTAAATTTCTATTTTTCATATATTGTCAAAAAACAGTCCAAATCTCTTTTTGACTCTATGTTAGATTTAGTTTCTCTAAAATACATCCACTATATGACCTGATATAATTTCATGGGTCTTCTTTTATCTGTAAATATCTCTAATCTTGTTTGTACAATAGGGAGGATATTTCTGCACCCCCTAGGAATGATTGAGTAAGACATGTACTCAAGTACAATGTTCTGCAAAGTGAGGAAAAAACCTAAACTTCTCTTTTCCAGGCTGAACAATCCCAGTTCTCCCAGCTTTCCTCACAGCAGAGCTGCTCCATCCCTCTGCTCCCCTTGGTGGCCTCCTCTGGGCTGGCTCCAGCAGCTCCCTGTCCTTGCTGTGCTGGGAGCCCAGAGCTGGATGCAGCACTGCAGGTGGGGTCTCAGCAGAGCGGGGCAGAGGGGCAGAATCCCCTCCCTGCCCTGCTGCCCATGGGGCTTTGGCTGCAGCCCAGAACATGGTTGGCTTTCTCTGCTTGCTCTCAAATCTTAGAATGCTTTCACTTCTTAACTAGAATATACTAAAAATAAGGAATTCTGTACAAAGATGACAGTGACAGATTCTGCATTCCCTCCTTTCAGCTGTGTTATTCAGCTAGATGAATGCAAATTAACAACTTCTCCTTTCTTACAGTGAGGACAATGTGTCTTTCCACAATCTTTTCATAAGCAATAAAAACATAATTAATTCAGCATGAACACACTTCCTTAAGGCTTCCTGAATGGCTTTGGAAAGTTTTTATTCCTGCCAAAGCCCTGTTTACCTCAGGGCCTGTTTGTACTCGTGCTCTTTTCCTTCCTCTGCAAATAACTGGGTTTTGGCTGACAGGAACTGAAGGGAGGCAAGTCCCAGGGAAAACTGACTCTTTCATTTTCTTGTGCTGCCAGCCTTATGTTCTTCACTTGCTGAAAAACAGAAATAACACTTATTTGAACACAGTGACAACTTGTTTTTTATTTGAGGCAATTGCTCACTGCAGTGAGGAAGGTAAAACATTTTACATCCTGTTAACTGTTGCCAGCTCTGTGTAAAAATTGAAAAGGAGAAATAGATTCCCATTCCACTTTTGCACCCCTTTACTGAAGAGGAGCTAACAGACTCTAAAATTAGGAGGCCCCTTCAGATTTTGGATTTCACAGCAGTGGACTGAGGGGCTGTGAAAACTGCTTTTGCTAAATAACTGCTGATTATGAAAAGGTTAGGAATGATAGAATAACACCGTGTGAAGCCCTGAGGTTCATCCCAAGGTGTTTGAAAGACAATGGAATTACTTATGTTATTCCTGTTGTTGGAAAAATGTATATAGAATTTAAGTGATTGTGTCTGCAGCAATTGGAGGATTATTGAAAGACTGTGATTTCACAATTATAAGGGTGGAATGTTACCAAGGGGAATATTTCTGTACCCTGTACATTATGTCTATTTTTCTGTTGTTTTCCCTTTCTTCTTTGTGCCAGTACTAATGCTTATCGTGCCACTTGGGTAGTTGGATAATTTTTATCTGGATGAATTTCCTAATCCACATGAAAAACAAACCAACCAAACCAAACCAAAACAAGAACAAAAAGCCCCATTGAACCATCCCTAGAAATACCACAACTACCACAACTGGAGAGCAGAAACTTGGAGTTTGGTGAAAGGAAAGGCCAGAATCACCACTTTGGCCTTAATCTGCCTAAATGTGATGGAAAATTATAATGCTGCACAGAAGTGAGATGAAATGTTTATTTCAGCTTCTTAAGAATGTCGTTTTTATGCACTGTTTATACTTTTCTTTTAGAATGTCTATTTAGAACAGTCAATTTACTATTATAGCAGTTAAAAGTGAACCTACTTTATTTATCATACAGATTTGACCGTGACTTATACTGCTGTTGCTTAATGTGACTCTTACCAATTACAAAAATTTATGACACAGGTAAAAAACATCAATATACATGTCTTATTGTTTTGGTGAAATATTATATCTTAGTACTAGAAATAATTTGAAAGCAATACTTTTATAGGATATGAAAAAAAGACAGGAAAAAACTTTAGAGTAGCAGTAATATAAGAATATGGAAACATAATGCAAAACAATCAAGTTGCAGCAGCACTAAGCTATTTCCAAGTGACAGAGCAACCAAAGCTATGTATGTACAGTTAGCTCACCACAACTGAGGCAAAACATTTCAATTTAAATAGCCATAAAAGTGTTTTAATGAATTCTACCTAACAGCTGAATGGGCCTAACAGCAACTATTTAGTTATTCATGGCAGCTCGGCAGATAGGTCATAAATTCTCATCAGCTTTTAAAAGCTGAATGTTTAAAATCATATGCATTTGTGAAAGTGTAACTTTGCAATGGTAAGAATCTACAAAAGTTCCTACCTTCAGTTCCTTGAAGGAAAGTTGTATAAATTCTGCTGAAATTAGCTATTACTTCATTATTTATGAACAGATACAGATGGTGAGCAATTTTTCCACCTTCAAGGGAACATGCAAGTGATTTCCATCTCTCATAGTACTAAAAAAAAAAAAAAAAGACATTTTTAATTTTTGTTGCAAGCTCCCTTTTCTTTCTGTGGGGCTAGGGAGGGATGATATAATAGTTCTGTGAATTTTAAACACTTGGACATCATCTAACATGCAATAAAACCAGAATTAGAATCCACACATATAGTTGCATTGCCTCAGCTGTGTAAATGACCCTGACATAGAGTGAATGTGGTACAAGATTGCTCACAATAGGCTGTTCATTATAGGTTTATGGAGGTGCAGTGTGGACTGAAAGGAAAACTTTTATTTTTAGAGGAAAATAAAGAGAAAAAGTAAAAGTGATTACCATTCATGTATATCAAAACCACCTGCTATTACTACACATCTCTTGAGAAATGCCCTGCAGTGGATCAAAACAGGTGAAAAATAAGGAAAAAAAAGATGGAGAAAAACTCATTACAAAAGAAAATCATCTCAGGTTTATTATGAACAAAACAATATAGATATTTCCCTACTTGTATGAATGTGGGAAATGCAACAAAGGTGTGACAAATGAAGGTATGTAATCATAAACTGGATTTTCAAATATAATGGTTTCAAATGAAAGTTATGTTAAATCATATTGGGATATTGAAGTATGTAAATTAAACAAAATTTGAAAAGTTGTTTCAGAAATTAATTTCCAACTTTAAAATTAAATGTGAAAATATGGTACAAAATACAGAATAGTTTTTTAAACCAAATCTCAAATTATATTGCCCAGAGCATATTTAGGACATTATGTGACTGAAGTTGCAAGCATTGAAGGCCAAGGAAGTATCACTTGGGATTTTTTAAATACATTTTTATGGAGGATGAAACCTGAAATATGTATTTTGACAACACAGATATGCATAGCATAAAGTTCATAAGTATCTAAGATCATAACAAGTAATGTATATTTGTTCAGATGGTGGACTCATCATGAAATATCTGTATTTGTCCAAACCTTTTTCTTAACTGTTCAAAACTGATATTCAGTTTTAAACTGTTTAACTAAATTCTGCTGAATTCTGAATTTGCTGAGCATATGACTGGTAACTTATGAAAATCGCTGAATCACTTCTGGGATGTTTTTGCAGCATTTCTGAAAGTGCTTTATGATGACAAGGTTTATAGTAAAGTATGACAACATCTTGTTGTACAGACAATGGGAGGAGAATATGCAAAATAATCAGCTTTCCTCTGGTCAGTCAGATAGGCACTGTCTTGGCCAATATATATATTTATTAAAATAGTGTAGGAAAGGAGGTTTTCTTTCCATAAGCACCAAAACCAATCATAAACCATAGAACAGAGACAGTCAGTTGGACTAGAATAAAAAGTGAATTCTAATTTCACTGCCAGCTGTGCTGTGCAGTGTTCAATGTGAGGCCAAGAGCCCAAAAATTTACACATTTCAACTCAGCTATCCAGTTAAGCACTTATGGAAAAAAATGAGGAAGTGTTTTGTTCTGAGAGCTAAGAATGAACTTCTTTTCCACTAAGTGTTTGCTGTTCCATAAAATCAGAGTGGTCTGGGTTGGAAGGGCATGATACCATCCAGAATCCTTTTGCCAGTTTAATGAGCAGAAATAACTTAAAATGCTTGATCATCCCCTTTAACTAATGAACTCAATAAAACTCATAAGCAGCTCCAAAAATTTTTGTTCTAGCTTTAATGGCAAACTCTTATCAAGATATTCAAATCCAAAGGCATATGCAGACTCCTGTATTCCTTTCTTTATTTGTCAAAGTGTTGAGGAAAAATTGCCTTGGAAGCTTTGAGAATTTTTTCCCCTTCTATCAATGTAGAAGAGAAAATACAATTGTGATAATTTTTTTTTTTTTTTTTT
>VXAC01005884.1:367413-387890 GCA_013399225.1 Rhipidura dahli | reverse complement strand
TTTGTTTGTTTGTTTGTTTTTTGTTTTTTTTTTTTTTATCCTACTGGCAACCAAAATGTTCTTTGTTTCAGGTTGATTCCCCAGGTCCCTGTATGAGCTGGGTCCCCATGTTCCATGGTAGAGGAAGAGCTCACAGCAATGCTGGATGTGTTTCTGTTCTGCACTACTTACACAAAAACCCCATACCACCCAAAGGTTAAAAACAGAGATCAGAGGTGATTTTGTTATATATATGAAGAAATTAATGAAATTTAGCAAGCGTCTAGAGTTCAGTCACGGATTTTACAAAGTAAAACTTTCTTTAAAATTTCTTAGAAACCCTAATTACGCTATTTAATCTGAATGTGTTATGTTTTTGTTGTTAGACTGGAATTTTTGCCTGGTTTTGTTGGGGAATTTTGTCTCAAACGTCATAGCTTTTGTGCTGTTGGGAAAACAAAAATCAGCATTGCTTATGTTATGCCATGATGCCCCCGTTTTTTCTCATATTGGTGTGTGATTTGAAAAGTTCCCATAGTTTTCAGCTGCAGTGACTAAGTCAGTGTTTAAATCCAGCAGCTGGTACTGTATGTCAGCACCTGAAGTAAATAACGCTCTTAGTGATGTACTTGTCTGTCCCAATAAACATGTTCATTTGAAACTGTCATTGGGAGATGCTGTGATTTATTACAGCTTGAGTTCCACTGGAATAGAATAAGCTCAGCTATACAACAGAATGGCTGCAGGGAAACTGTAGTCTTGCTTCTTTAACTTGCTTTTCATTACATTATTTTACTGATAAATTTTCTGATAGGTCAGAAAATTACTTGTTTCAGTTATATTTCATGGCAACTTACAGTTACTATTCTAATTTACCAGATTTTGCAAAAAAAAAAAAAAAATATTAATGGAAATTCAGTGACTGAAAGAGGGTATCTCTGAAACTTTATGAAAGGAACAACAAATATTTTTATATTCACTTTTAAAAACTGAAATGTGGAGATGGAATTCAGCCATGTATTTTTCTCAGCCCACATTTTCTAGGACTCTTGATCCTGCAGTCAGTTCAGGATGGCCTTTCATACTGAGTTTGTTTTTCAGAATAAGATGCAGAGAGAATCCTCCATTTTAAATCTAAGGTCAGAGAGAGTACAGAATAATCAGCCTAAGCAAGTCTCGTTTCATTATTCAAGGGTTAGTCCCTATCCATCTGTTCTTGAGGGTTAGGATTCAGGAGAACTGTGAAAAATCTCCACTGAACTGAGGATGTAGCAGAGTGGAAAAATGGAGGAGCAAATAGCAGTTACAGGGGAGGGGCTATGAAATGTTTTAGAAATAGAATAGAAAAGATCAGTGAGGAGAGGAGAAAATGGTAACAGGGCTGGGGTGGTGGGGGTCAATGAATTTTCAAATTACCCTTTTTTTAAAAAGAAACCCAAACAAGGAAAATCACACAGACAAAAAAAAAAACCTCTTAACTACTGTCTATATAGATAGGTATATGAAAATCAAATGAGAATCTTTCCCTGAAAAATAAATATGCCAAGAGAGAAGTAGAAGAGAGACTGCCACCATTTATGTATGCAAAGATACCGTAAGTTTAAAAACAGAACCTGAAATTGATTTAGACATAATTGATTTAACAAATGGACATGAAAACCAGCTACATGTATTTTTGTAATTAAAGAAACAATTTTAATAGGCAGTTCTGTAACATTAGTAGACCAAGTGACCAAGTTCAAGTTTTATAGCAATTAAAATTTTTGTTCTTCCTTATAATTGTTTTGCAAACATTTTCAATTTCGTGACTATTTTGGAAATTAATTAGCTTTCTTTTCTTTTCATTTTAAGCTATACTTCAATTTATCTTTTGATAATGCCTAGAGACTTCTTGGCATGTTGTTGTATTAATGAAAATCTCTAATTATTTTTGTGTGACCTGATGCACTGCCTGCCAGAATGCAATCATAGTAACTCAACAATCTAACTTGCTGAAAGCTGGGATCTATAGTCAGCAGTGCAAGAGGATATGAGAAAATTAATAAACTCAGAAATGTACATACAAATTAAAAAAAGGAACAGAAGGGAAAGTGTTTGAAAAGAAGAGGGGGGGGGGTAAGATTGAGGATTAAGAAGAAAAAAAGGTGTAAGAAGAGACTATTTAATAAAATGATATTGTGTCGGGTCATGGGTACAAGACTGAGGAAAATGTATAATCCAGGAGAAATTTGACAAACCATAGAAATCAAAGGGAAAAGGCTGAAGGAAAAAGGCAGTACCTGCTTGCACCTGGAGCAGCCTTGTCACACAGGGGAGGGTGCAAATACAAAACTTACACTCCTCAAACCAGTGTCTGTATTGGTGTGTATTTAGGACAGATAGTAGAAATTGTTTTACACCCTTAGCTGACCTGGAGATTCAAATTCAAGATCTTTTCTGTTGACTTGAACTACAAGATTAAGATTACTGTGTCTGTGGACAGAGGTCCTTACAGCTGAATCATAGAGAGAAATACTGTATAACAAACCATTTTTTAATCCAATATGTACTCCTCTTTCTGCAGATGCAAAGAACTTCACTTTTTATTCTTCTTCTTTTTTTTTTTTTTTTTTTTTTTTTTTTTTTTTTTTTTTTTTTTAATGTATCTTTCAAGCTTTGTTGGGCAAATCAATTTTAAATGGCCTAATCCTTCAAAACCTCTGTGTTTTCCTGAGTGGTTACTTTTCTATGAAATTTTGGCTTAAGTATTTGATCAGGAAAAGCGAAAACCTCTTTTCATGGATCTGAAGAATGAAAATGTCAGAATTCAGTTACATATATTATTGATGTGTCAACTTTCTTTCACATGTGAAAGAGCTAAAGTTAAAAGAAAAGGTAATTGCTCATAATGGTGGAAATAAATTCAAAGCAGAACTCTTTTACTAAGCTGGTGTATTACCAGCTAGGAAATAAACATAGGAAGAAGGATGGATAAATATATATAAAAGAAAATGTCAAAAACCACCAGGAAAGTGAAGTTTTTCTTCAAATATTTTGATTGAGCTGGTCACTGAACACTGATTTCTGTTAATTGTTTTGAGTCTGTTACTGTACATAAATCAGAAACAGAATCTAAGATAAAATAATGTTTCTGCCAAAAGACAGTCATTTTACTCTATTTAAGCAGAGTGCAATATGGGTCAGTTACACAAAGTCTCTAGAAGAAGGAAATGATGGGACATTTTATCATGAGTCTAAGTGATGTGTCACAAATGTGATACACATCTGCCCTTTGACAATGATGTGCAGGGAAAAAGAAACAATGTCAGATCATTTTTGAATGTGAGCCCTGAGAACAGGGAGTTAGAGGGTCACACTTCACTGCCCCTGGGAAAATGGTGCAGAAATCCTCCACAGGCACTTCTAAAATGACAAGACAAACACCCTGGAGCTTCAGTACATGGGCCTGGTGTGCAGTAGAGCTGAAGGTGGGATAAAGCACCCTCTACTCCTCCTTGTACATCCTTAAAACCCCACCTTCAATATCTAGCACCTATTTCAGTTGCAGGCAAAAGCTGCTGCCTTCATTTCATAGAATCATGGAATCACAGAATATCCTGAGTTGGAAGGGAACCATGGGGATCATCAACTCCAGCTCCTGGCATTCACCTGAAACTCACCATTCCCAAGAATCCCATCATGTGCCCTAGAGCTTCCGGAACTCTGTCAGGCTTGGTGCTGTGAACATTTCCCTGGGGAGCCTGTTCCAGTGCCCAGCCACCCTCTGGGTGAAGAACCTTTTCCTAATATCCAACAAAAATGTCTTCTGGAGCAACTTCAGGCCATTCCCTTGGGTCCTGTCACTGTCATCCTAGGGCAGAGATCAGTGTCTGCCCCTCCTCTTCCCCTCATGAGGAAATTGTAACTGCAATGAGGTCTCCCCAGTCTGCTCCAGGCTGAACAGACCAAGTGCCCTCAGCTGCTCCTCACATGGCTTCCCCTCAAAGCTTTTCACTGTCATTGTTGCCCTCCTTTGGACACTTTCTAATAATTTAGCATCTTTTTTTTATATCATGGTGCCCAAAACTGCCCCCAGCACTCGAGGTGTGGCTGCTCCAGTGCAGAGCAGAGTGGGACAATCCCTCTCCTTGCCCAGCTGGCAATGCTGTGCCTGATGCCCCCCAGGACATGGTGGGCCCTCCTGGCTGCCAGGGCACTGCTGACTCGTATTCAACTGGCCATGAACCAGCACCCCCAGGCCCCTTTCTGCAGCACGGCTCTCCAGCATCCCATTCCCCAATCTGTACACACAACCAGGACTGCCCCATCCCAGGTGCAGAATCTGGCACTAGCACCACTTTGTGTGAGCTCACTGGTGATGTGACAGCAGTGCTTCACTCCAGGACAAGCCCTGGGTGCAGATGGACATGGAGGAAAGGAGACAAGCCTCCTTCCTCTCCCCGTGTGACTTTATTTCTGAAGCATGTGCTTCAACCCTTCCCACCTTTACACACCTAGCCTTTCCCAAATTCCAGTTCCCAGCACATTCTACACTGATCCCAAGTCCTTTGCTGAAACGGAACCTCTGGTAGCCTAAATGCCATTGAACACAACATCTGACAGGTCATTAGCATCATTTCATAATGTCTTCTTTGTATTTTACTGATGGGATTTTTTTTCAACATTTCAGACTTTTTTTCCAAAAAGATGAGCTTTTGTTTTCTTTCTTTCCATAACAGACATGAGGAGGAGGAGAAATTGGTAAGAATTTTCAAATAAAAAGAACTCTTCCTCTTCAAAGAACAAATATGTACGTGACAAAATGTTCTGTATGGAAAACAGCAATGCACAAAGGAGATCTGCAGCCAAATAAACTAATGACATATCCTCAAGTATTACATTAACTCAAATTCATTTTATTTCAATACACGAGCAAGGACTTTAGCACGTGACTTACTCTCGTTTTTTCCTCTTTGCCCTCCACTAATCTGCAGAGGTTTTTAATGTGCACAGCTCAGTGAGAGATGTCAAAGAACAGTACCTCAAGTTATCTTCCTATAATTACACGAAAAATGTAATATAAAATATGAGTGGAGGAAGGAGCTGTGATACATGAAAAAAGAAATCCAAAGTGAAATGAAATTTATTCTCCAGCAGTGTATCCATGAAGTGTTAAAATTAATAAGGACCAGCAGTTTCTGTGACCCTGAAAAGTTTTGTTGCCTTTGTCTTGATTGTAGCCTATTATACTATCAAAAAAACCAAATTGATCAGATACTAGAATCTTCAACCCATCTGGGATGCAAGACATCCCTCCCTCTATTCAAGATGTTATATTTCTGACTAATGTAGCAGATTCCAATGTTGATCTCCCACATGTAATTTAAATGCTAAGTTTTGCATATTTTCAGTGTTAAAAAATTTTTAGTCGGGTATGCAGATTACAGGATTAAATCTAACCACCCTTGGAGGCAAAAGTAAATCAACATAAACCAGTTCTCTTTGTTCTGGTTCTTTGTCCTACACTTTTATCACAGTGGTCCTTACTTAGTGTTCTGTCCTTTGTTTCTTTAATGTGAACTGTTGATACAAGTGTTTTTTAAGAGTTTGTACTGTTTCAGCAAGCACCTGTTTTTCAGGAGATATATATGTCTGTGTGTAGATACATATATAGATATAGATATATAGATATATAGATATAGATATATTTATGTATATAGCAGAAGCCATATGCACAGACAGTGTACTGCTGTGACCCTGGGGACACATTTCAGTACAATTAGTACAATTCTCTTGTTCAGACTGCTCCCTAATGTGGGGCCCCATTTTGAGTTGACCTCATTAATATCTTCATTCTGCCTAATCACTGGATATGCTGCTTTATACTTTTAAATCTTGTGATTCTGTATACACTTTTTTCTGGACATTGCCACGGGAGAAGAAATAGCATGTTAGGAAATACATCTGCATGCTTACACATGTCAGAATTAAGATGAAAATGTTTTGTCAACTCAAGAGCTATACACCAAATCAGTGCTAACTCCAGGTAAGCTAAAGTCTGAAACAATCCAGGATATTATGTACACATCCATTAGCTCCCTTGCATACCGAACTTTTCATTTCCCAGGCATTTCATTCTTCTGGGAGAAATAAACTGTCAGAATGATCAGAAATCCAAAACTATCTGCTTGGGAAACTTTGCTGACTACAGGCAGTTTACAGTGCTGCTGCAATTTGCTGGCTGTATTTTAAGGAGACAGGAATAGAAAACGAGAGACAATCATGGCTGTGGCCCTCTGCTTTTCCCAGAAGACCTAGAGGAAGCTGAAGCATGAGCTCAGAAGAGTTGCTCTACGCACTACAGAAAACCATTTAGTACCCCATTTAAAACATCATGCACAACATAAAACACAACCTCAGTGTACCACTAGTTAAGAGCAGGAACAATTGAGGAAGAGCTATTCTTTGCCAGGACCCAAAAGGGAACTTAAATTCCTCTGTGTTGGTTAGGAAAGGTACACTTAACCGAAGTGCAAGTAAGACAAAGAGACAAAACAAAGAAACAGAACAAAACAGCAATTGAATCCATCCTCAATGAAAGGAAAATTCCCTCCTGGCCCTACCCTACTGGCAAATTCATTTATCTCCAGAAGGTGAGCAAAGCCCTCTAAACAGCTGAAAGAGTTCAGTGGCACTAGTGCACAAAAGCATTTGATTTCTAGCTGCTGTAACATATAACGCTTCAGAGAAAGGTAGAGGAATAGCCACTTGCAATAAAACAATAAAAAAGCTCAGAGGTGAAATTTTACAGCGCTTTACCATCTAGAACAAGTGAGGGACAGCCAAAAGTATTGCAATAGTTGAAACTATTTTGAACTCTTAGCTGAATCTTATTGCACAGATCTCATTTGACTAAGTTTTCTGTATTCTTCCTGCTTTTGAAAAAGATGTTTGGAGTGCAACAGAAGAATTAGTTCTGTATCAGTGCTAAAGATGAAAAATTACCCTAGTAAAGCTAGTCTGATTTTTCCAGTGCCAAATATTGCCATGTCATATGCCATGTATCACATTTTTTCTTTAATAGTAATTGAATGACTTTTCTGTGAGTTCCTTGAACAACTTACTCTATGGTTTAATAACTGTTGCTGTTGGTCAGTTTTTATATTTATTGAATTCTCCTTCTAAAAGTTCGTGAGTTTTTACTTTTTTTATTCTTAATCATTCTTGTGGGTTTCTGTTTGACTTCCTTCCTTCTCAGTATTTTCATTTTAGACTTCTTGCTGACTGTTTCTCTGAATGTTATTTAACTTTTAACATATATAGATATGCTTAGTTCCCTTGCTCTTTTTCCATAAGTCAGCCACTCCAACCTCCTAAATAATGTTTTGTACTGTTCTCTGTTTCATGTGTCTTTATAACTACTAGATAACAAATCATCTTAACTATGTACACGTGGTCACTAGTCATTTACGAGTTCATCCACCTCCCAATAAACACAATCAAGTTCCTTGCTTCAGTTAATTGGATTTGGCTTAACTATGGAGTTGGTTCTTACCTCTATTATCCATGCAGCAAAACTCCAGTGACAGCAGCATTAAAAAGGTTACATATATATATATAGATATATGTATACACACCAGACAACAATTAGCTTAATCAGCTGTACAGCCATAATTCTTAGTTTCTTTCCTTAATTCTTCTCACTAGAAAATTTAACATTATATTCTGTCTATGAGACTACATAACTATCTTACTTTCTGTAATCTTTCTCAGCTGTTCACTTTATGTTTTGTCACTTCTTGTCATGCTGCTTCTCTTTTTGCATAGTGCCATTTAATGAGGACACAGTAAGACCTACAAGTCTTACATTTGCAGCCAGTAAATACATTCCAATCATCATTTTGGTTTGAAAACATTTAGTTCCTCAGCCAAGTCCTTATCATGAGATTCTGTTTACATAATAGCCACATAAAGAAGATTAACAGTACAGGTGCTTCAGTACTTACATCTAAAGAGATAATGGCCAGAGTTTTTTGTTCAATGCACCATTTTATATTACCATCATTAAAACAAAAAATGTAGCTTGCTGTGCAAGGTGCATCATCAATTTTATTTGAAATAGCAAATAGAGAAGAACTGTCCATTCTGGGCACTGGCCTGCTTCTTTTTTTGATGAATAGGTATCCTTGGGAAAATAATGATGTACCATCCTTGTAGAGAGAAGAAACATAAATACCAGGCTTAGTAAGCAGTTGCAAATCTCAGGAATTCCTGGTGTATCTTCAAGGGGAAATGGACTGACTTTTACCACACCATGCAGTTTAAATATGTTACCAGGACAATAACAAAGCTATTTGCCACTTTGCTGCTTTGCTCCAAAAGTTACTGCCCTGGGACAGCTGTACATTCAGTCAGTGACTTCTCCCAACACATTCTATGCTTTAAACTCCTTCAGAGAAACAAATACAAAGTGACTAAGAGCATTTAGAGATGTAATTCAAGCCAAATGTTAACATCATTTGCCATGGAAGATAACTTCATACTGCAGAAGTTTTCCCAGGGCCCCTTCTAAGCTGCAGCCTGACAACAAATTAGGTAGCACTGAACACAAAAATCACATCCCAGTTTCCTTCAAAGTATGACTAAGATGAAAAACAAAGAATAAAGAAGTAATAGAAAAAGCTGTGGAGGTGTGGTAAATACCTGTTTCTGTCAATCCAGAAGGGATCCAGAAATCCTTTTCTTGTTATCTTACTTTCATGTAGCTAAGAGGATATATAACTCTCAAAGCACAGAAAGAGCAAGAGTTAGAAAACTAGACACTGTTATTGTTATTAGTGTTATTGTTTTTGTTGTTGTTGTTATTATTATTAAATACTTTTTTCTCCCTAGTTTTGACCTATTGAGAATAAAACATTGATAGTGAGAACAGAAAAACTGAAAGTAGTTGCAGTGTAATATGTAGCTTTAAATGTTTGATTTTTGTTTTGAGTTTTTTTGTTAATTTTCTGTTCTACTAATAAAAAAGAGATTTTTTTGTTTAATTTTGTTAAAATGACAAAGTAAATATTTTATTTCTTGATATAATTCAACATAATTATTTGTCTTTAGACAATCAATGTCTACTCAAATTGAATTCAAAGCCTGAACTAAACTTCCCTTGCAAGCTGTACTATTCCTTAATTTAATAGAAAAAGCCTCCATAGGACATACTTCAGATGAAAGAAAGATATTCCTGAGCCAGTTCTAAAGGGCTAGGAAGAGGCATGTATGATAGTACCACTCTCTGCACATAAAGTAGAGTGGTGCCAAGAGCAGCTGCTGTAATAGTGGTAGTAAAAATGGAAAGAAAACAGAATGTGGGGAAAAGAAAAGGCAGCTTGGGTGTTCAGCTGATTTAAAATGCCCAAATGAAATAGCAGCCAGGGGCACTTTCTTGTATTTACACCTAGCTGAGGTACTGACCCTTTGTCTTCAGTTATGGGTCTTTCCTATGATACACTTCTCTTTGAAAGGTTAATAGCTAAAGACTGTGCAGTGTTCTCTCTTTAAAACCCTTTTAATCTCTCATCAGGTACAGTAATTTCTACATACAGAAGTAGCAGGCATTACCCCTGCAGTTTAGAAACCTGTTGCAGAAAAGGAGGCAACAGTAAGGGCCAACTCTTTGTGTCTGTTAAAATTCATAGCCAACACAGTGAAGTTGTCCTTGCTACACTTCCCCTGCTAGGGGGTCTTATGTGATGGTTTCATTCCTTTAGTGTTTCTATGGAAATGCCCATTTTCTCAGCAGACTCAGGCTAATAGATTGTGCAAAATGTGTTCAAGAAAACATTGAGTGACTTTTTCCCTTTTTTTTTGGTTGTTTTTTTTTTCTATTTCAGTTTTAAATATAGACTTGTAGCCTCAGCTACACTAAATACTTCAACACTTCAAAGCCTGTGACTGCCTCTGAACACAGCTGATCTCTTGAAGATGAATATGTGAGTAGTATGAAATTCATGTCATCCCTTGGGTAAATTTAAAGATAGAAAAATGTAATCATTCTTATTATTGCTTTCTGATAGTTTTGGCAGAGATCAAAGCTTTATTTTTTCAGTCACCTTAATAAAATCATAAAAAATAAATAAAAACCTTCCAATATAATTTTTTGGATGTAACAAGTTATTCTACCTATTTATTTTTTTCCATTGAGGAGATGGTGACTGTGCCAATAAAAATTATGCACAAAAGCAAAAGAATTTTTTGAAAAACTGCTGCTCCTGGAAGAATCTGCCAGGCACAGACTATGAGCATCATAGCTAAGTAGACCAAGTAATAATATGTTCTAATGGACTGGAGATACAAATATATGGTCTTGTTTGGCCCAGTGTCTGCCACCCAGAATTTTCTATTAGCACAAAGAGAGGAAAAGTAGGTTAGAGAAAAGGAAGTGAGCAAATCCTCTGTGTATGTCCTTTAAAAATGCATAATGATTAACATTTTAGCAAAATACAGGTGAAAAACAAAATATGTTGATACTGGAAGAGATTCTTTATAAGAAATCAAGACATAAGGATAAATTTAGTAGCTATATGTATCAATAACTCCACCAATGGGAAAGCAGAGAAAAAAGATTATATTTTAAGCTGTTTTGAAATCTTGTTCAAAATCTGTTAAATTAATTGTAAGAGGCATTAAGATGAAAAACAAACAAGCATTAATGTTTAATATACATTGAAATTATATAATTTATCTGTTTCTCAACAAATATTTGATCGTGTGAGTCCATTAAAAACTCCTGTTAAGTGTTTCTTTCAACAGTAACTGAAACGTTTACAATTCCCTTTCCCACTGAAACTTTACTGAACTCCAGCTTTCCTGGATTAGTTATTTTCCATCAGGAAGTTGATGTCCAGCAGCTATTCTGGAGGAAGGCAGAGTACCCTGTGTCTCAGCACATAGGGATATCCAGCCACAAGAGAAGAAAGGATTTCAAGTCCTCGTATCAGGCAGTATCAGTTGCAAAGAATGTTAGTTCAAAAGCATTTAAAAGTTTGCTTCTATGTTGAGGAATTGGGGAAGAAATGGCTGAAAATAAGCTGTACAAATTACTCCAGCAGTGGCAGCCACAGAAACATGAATGGAGTTTATATCTGCAATCAGGGTCTGCATGTATCTACTTAAGAATGTCAGTTGTATTCAGTAAAGCAGCTAAGGAGTGCTGCCTTGCATGGAAATGTGTATGTGACAATTTAGGTTAACATGTTAATCTAGTAAAGCTGTCTGATTCCCTTTCTTAAAAGCCTTTGAGCAGTAAATATTTTCTCTTGATATCAATAAATTAATTCTTGTTAGTGATATGAAGACAAAATTAGAAACAATTATTCATTATAATTCCCCAGAAGCTATTTGAGTGTAATCTATTTTCTTTAGGAATCTGCAGTCTACATAAGCATATGACATATAATCAGAATATGTCTGGAAGATTTTTTTTCCATTGTTTCCTTTTTTAATTAAGTTTAAAGTAAACTACAACTATATAGGAGTTTTGGCCTAATATGCTAATCATTCAGTCCAAAATTTTCCCTTTTCAAAAGCAATCTAATTAATGGATTAAGCTTGTGTCAAGAGAAATGTTTAGGAAAAAATTAAGTTTTTCCTAATATTTGGACTAACATATGACAGAAGGACCTTCATCCAGGAGAAAACTTGCAAGGGAAAATAAGAGTTCCTACAACAAATTAATAAAGGTGAGGACAAAGTATTGTGGGATTTTCTTTCTTCTTTTTATTTGGCTCTTTCCTGCCTTCTAGCACAGAGGAGACTCAGAAGTTCTGTCTATAATATATTATTTAATACAATTCCTTACTTTTCTACAGCGCTTCAAAAGCACCAAGCATGTCTGGTCCATGTTGAAATTCTGGGAGTGTCATATCACGAGAAAAAGTTGCGCTGGGATTTTGCTCTAGTGATTTTTGTCTAATTGGTCCCTGAGGTGACCAGGCATATAAAATAGTTGCTAACACAAGGCAATACCAGGAGTATATTTAACAAACACTGAAGATCATTATCGTCTTCTCTTTCCTTCCCAGCAGTAACTGTGAAATTGTTAAAGAATCACAGCGTTTCTGAGAGGCTGAGGTGAGAGTGCAAGAACACCTTCCTTGCTCTCATCCTCTTTCTCCTCACCTGTATAATTTAATAATTACCTTAATCAAATCCCATTTGAGTGGTTTGACCTCATGCTGCAAAAGTGCAACAAGAAGTATGGGGAGGCCATCCCTACCCTGGTTAGTCCAAGTGGTTGTGGAGGCCCAGCTCCCTCACAGTCACTCTCAGGAGCAGCCCAGGCTCAGGCCAAGGAAGGGTCTGTGTCATACAGAAACCTGCTTTCTGTAGCAGCTGCATGCAGGTGTGTAAGGGAGACAGAAAATAGATCTATCCTGAAAAATGATCCTTCACCCAGCAGGTTCTGCTGGCCACTGTTTTAGCTTTGGAGGTTTCTTGAACATGCTGTGCTTTTTCCACTTAAAAACTTTCAAGGCTTGTCCAGTCTTCCATCAAATCCGTGTGAACTGTCAGGATCTACATTACCCTCAGCAGGTAATGACAGAGACACAGGTCTCTTTCTGCATGAAAAGCTGTCTTATCTTGCTGTTTTCAGCCTTGCTCCCCCCACTTTCATCCTTTCACTAGTAGGGTCCTAGTGCCTATGTTGGAAGTTGTGACAAATAATCTGTGCTCCTGAATTTTATAGATCTCTCTTACCATACTAAGCTTAGTTTTCTGATTAGGCATTCCTAAGCTATTAATTTTTCTTCCCCAATTTATTAATCCATCTTAAGTCAGGGAAGTCAGTGCTTCAAAGAAAAGTGAACTGTGGACCTACGTGGTAGTTTAATGTTGTTTTCAGAGGTGTTTTTGTTGTTTCTTAGTAGCTTCCAATAGTTGATTTAGTTTTGTCAGCTAATGGTTTTGAGATCAAGTGTTCATAGAACTATCATAGCCCCAAGATGCTGTTACACCTTTCATGAATTATGTAGCTTAGATATCATTATTTATGCACCTTTCACTTATGTGTATGTCTGTAACAAATGTTATTATTTGTTTTACTAGCATTTAGGATTTAAATTTCCTTTTGGAGTTTATTTCTTTCTGTTTTCTTCATCATTATCAGTAACTTGATATGATAATAAGTCTTTCCTTTTTACTAACCCTTCAATATGTTTTCTTTATTTTGATAAATGAGTATATACTATTATCAGTTTTCCATTTTATTTAAAGCAACTATTTAGCCATATCACAACATTTCTCACAGCCCATGATTTCTTGGTTTCTTTAAAGTTTTTACATTTTTTTAGGGAAAGTCTCTTGAAAAGTAAGTCTACTAGGTTTTTAACCTTATAAAGAATTTCAAGGGGCTTGTAAGCAAGTTTTTTCCAACAATATAACTTTTTTTTTCAAGATTTTCTTTGATATATTTTTCTTTTTCAAAGACATTTGGTTTATTTGCCTTGAGTTACCTGGATAGTATCTGGAACCTTTGTTCCTATTCCCTTTTTTTTTGTGGTTCAACCTTTGTCACTTAACACAAAAGTCGTGCTAAGTACAATGTTAAAGATCCTTCAAATAAAACTTCATTTTAAAACCTAATTCATACTCACTGCAGTTTAAGGCAGACCTGCTGACCCTCCCACTTGCAGTTCCAGCATGGATCTCTGGATTTTTCTCCTCAGTGAATACAAGTTTTAAAAAAAAAATACTACATTTCTTCAGTAGTCTTCCCTCTTTGAAGGCTCATTTTATACTGGTCATCAGCTGACTGTATGTACAGGCTGCAATATTTTTCCTCCAGGTAGATTTGAAAACAGTGTTTATCTACTTTTTTTTTTTTTTTTAATCCTCCCAGAATTTGATTCAATTTTATTTATCTAAGTGCAACTTCCTATTTCTGGAATATTTCTTCTTTCTAATATTTTCCCTTACTCTTCTACTTAATCACCTCAATTATTCCATCTCAGTAAGTAATGTGCCTCACTGATGCCTCACTAACAGTGGGGTGCTCTCCACTGTTCTCCTCATGCCTAAAAGGATTAAAATGTAAGTTATGCCTCTTATCTGCTTTTTAACGTTTTCATAATTCCATCTTTAAGGTGAAATGCAGTCACAGAGGTTTTCGTTTGATTCTAAGGGGATATCAAATTATAGTACACTGTGTTTGGTATTACAGAATATTTTAAGTGAATTATTTTGTGTCAGATCCTGCTGTCACGGGTTGGCCCCGCCATGACAGACAGTCGCCTGGTCGAATCGCGTTTCTCTCAATGTTATCTATAAAATCCCGCGGAAGGCGGGAGTGGGGACTTTCTTCCGGCCCAGGGGTGGTGGCCAGGGTGCCACGGTCCCAGCGGGGCCCCGCCGGGCCGGGCTGTGCCGGGCCGGGCGGCCCTGCCGGCGCTGCCTTTGCCCCTTCCCGAGGCACAGCCCGGACTCTGCTGGGGCTCTGGGGGGGCGGCCCTCAGGCTCCTCCGGCGCGGCCTCTCCGGGACGGGGTTTGTCCCCTCCCGGGACAGCGGGGCACTGACGGAGCCTGCAGTTCGCAGCAGCCAGCNTTCAAGCCACAATTACTCATCCGAAAGAGTAATACCCCCATGGGCTGGCCCATGTTCTAAAGTTGAAGGAACCGTGAGAGGGTTTTATGGAAAAAAGAGACTTTACATCACTGCAGATGGTTTTTGCTGCAGGAGGTGGCAGTTTGGAGAACCACGTAAAGCAGGAAGAAACCCTTTTCTTTTCCTTTCTTGAGAACTGCACATGGATTGAGGGAGAGGAGGAGGAGGGGGAGGGAGAAGAGAAGTTCTGGCTGTGTGTTCTGATTGGTTTTTTTTCTTTTTTTCCTTTCTCTTAGGTCTGTTAATAAACTTTATCATAGCATATAAGTTGTGTGCCTGCTTTGCTGTCTCCTAATGGTTTATCTCACAGAAAAGAAATCAGGGAACAGTGCATAAATTGACCATAAAACCACTACACCTGCACACTATTTGGGATGAAGTAACGGGTTTTGTTTTCTCTCTTGGGCTACATAACTGCTGTGCTTGAAACAATCAGGGGTATTGTATAAAAAGTCCTTTTCTGTACACAACCTACATTGAAATGTGAAAGCTGTCTGGGCACTGATAAAAGAGATCTGCCAGTAATGGTTCAAAGCTGCACCTAGGGAACATCAGTCTGGACATGAGGAAGCATTTGTTTACTGAGAGGGAAGTCAAACCCTGGAACAGACTGCCTGGAGAGGTGGTCCATGACCCAGACCTGTCGGTGTTCAAGAGGCATTGGGCCAATGCTCTTTTATAACATCCTTGAATTTTTGGCCACTCCTGAAGTGATCAAGCAGTTGGAACAGGTGATTGTCATACATCCCTTCCATTTGAAATAGTCTTTCCCCCTTTCCCTCATCATCCCCCATCCTGGATAAAAGAAAGGGTTATTATATTAAGTTGATCCAAACAATTTTTCTCCTTTTTTGGCACAGGGATGACATACTGTAGAGACAAGAAAAGCAACATAAAATGGTGTAGTGGTGTTAGACCATACTATGCAGACTAAAGCATCAATCTATTTTTCCAGTGTGATAAATATATTATAATGTTCAGTTTGGTTACTCCTGGGAGAAATGTTAAGATATCTGCTCTTTTATTTTCAAAGACATTTGTGTTATATGTTTGTTTTTCCTGGGATAGGTTTAATTTGCTTCATGGTAGCTACTGTGGGAGTATGTTTTGGATCTGTGCTTGAAAAAAAAGGTGTTGATAACACAGGAATTTCTTCATTTTTTGCTGAGCAGAACTGCCACAGAGAGGAGGCCTTTTCTGCTATGATGTATTAGATACCAGCCTTCAAAACGAGCATATCTGGCACAATTACAGTGGTAAATAGATGATAATAATTAGGTACAAATAGCCTGCAACACTTAACTTTACAATAGCATAAATCTCTAGAGTAGTTCTGTGTATGTAGTTTATTTAATACATACTTAAAGGGCATGACTTGATGTTCATACTTCTGAAATCAGTTAACTTAAAAAAAAAAAATCAGCATTTGTATTCAAAACCAATGAACAAAAAAATGCAGACAGGAAAACTTAATCACCAGCTTCTTCTGATCTATCACATATTTATGAATCTCTGGGCTCCCCTTAGATGGTGACTACTTTTGAGCCACATCTGTTTGAGCTTGACAGAAGCTGGTGACTCAGGTCTGTGGAGTTATTCATTACTGTGCTCTTGGCACTTTTAGTTTCTCTGGTATGATGCAAGTGTGATGTCTCCCACTCTGTGTGTGTATACAGGATATTTATCATGTTTGAAACATTCACAGAGAGTTTTGAAAGTGGTATTTAGAGACTGGGAAAGGAAGATATTTAAAATTACCCTCCACTAGTTCTGATATGAATAAAAAGTGATTAAAGCATTGACAAAGTTGTACAATAATTCAGCTTATGACAGTTTTGTGCAGCAAGCAATAAAAAAGTAGAGATTTTTCTATCACTGGACCACCACTTATAAGATCAAATGTTTGGTCCTGAACTATGTAAAGACTCCATGAAAATTAAAGGCGATTAATGAAAAGAATCACAAATCAAGCACAGACCCACAGCTGTGCTGTGAGTCACTGTTAGTCATTGTGGGGGCTTGAGAGCTACACAGATATCCTGACTCCTTCCCCTCCAAAGGATGGGGAAGAAAATAAGAAGGAAAAGCTTATGGACCGAGATAAAAATGGGGAGATCACACACCAATAACTATCACTGGCACAACCTCTACTTAGGGAATCTTAGTTAAGAATAGCTTTGAGTAATGAGAAACAAAGACAAATCAAAACAACTTCTCCTCCTGGATCTTTCCTAGCACTCCTTCATCCCTCCAGACACCCCACATGGCACAGGTCAGGGTAGAGAGTGGAGGGCTGAGTTTAGTCCGTGAAAATTTGTTTCTGACATTCCATCCTGAGAGGGGCCACTGTGCAGCCCCCACTGCCAACGCCTTGGTATCCACTCCAGTAGATACAGCCATCTACAAAGTGAGGGCATCGTGGCAGTCAGACACCTGCCCAGTTTTCCAGGCTGCATGAACCATCACTTCTGATTTCCTGACCTTACTATCACGTGCCTGAAAGAAAAAAAAACAACCTACAGACTTCATGTCTCCCTGATGGGATGTTTTGTCAAATTGCTCCTTGTAAACCCTGTTGTATAGTTATCCCCACAAAGCTGTCTACACCCAGTCAGTTTAAGCAAATAAGTACTTGGCTGCTTACAGGTGGGCAGCAGCTAAATGGGTACAGGCTCAGGTTTGAAATGGCAACTGATTTTCAGTTTGATAGGGCAACAAATATTTTTATTTCGATGGAGCAATTTGGATGTTGCAATAACTTTTGAAGAAGAGAGGTTTTCCAGAAAACTTTAATGACTCCAATCATAAATTTATTTGGCTGTAACAATCAGGTTGGTCACTCACCTCTCCACAGAGGGACATATAATCAGAGCTTGACCATCAGCATTGAATAATCACCAGTATCAAAATCCGTCAGTAACCTAAAAATGTTTATCCATTGCATCTATTAAAATTGTATTTCCTAAAAAGGCAATCAGTGGGAAATAATGATTAGCATTCCCTCTGGGAAATTCCTTATATAGACTGATATTTAGCTGCTGTTGTCTTCTGTTTTCTTTTTCTTCCAGTGTTCTCTATCTGTATTTGTTGAGCTTAAAACAAAGAATATTCAAGAACACTGGATAAAGAGGTTTTTTTATTCTGCTTTCACTTGCATGGCACCTTTATTTTTTTTTTTTCCTCTGAAGGCATTAATATCTTTTTCATTAAATTTTTGTTGGAATATTTTGAAATATAGTCGTTAACTTGACTGGTTGTTCGAGGTCACACATTGCTTGAAGCAGACCTCTATTAACATGTAAATTGCAGTTTCACACCAGTGGCCTCTTTAAAGTCAAAGGGGGAATAAAGTTTTTAGATTGGAGTTGGACAGTCAGCATACCAAGAAGGAGTGTGTTTAGAACACTAGGAGTTCAGGTAAATATTCCAAGTGGATTTATTTCTTTAAAACCATTGAAAATACTATATTAGTGAAGGATTTATTCTTCCAAGTGGTAATGCTTTCTCCAATAATGATTTTTTTCTAGTTTTCCTTGCCATTGTTTTGCTTTCTCTTCCTTCATAGAAATAGAGGTTTGGAATGACTGAGTCAGGGGTTTGACATCTTTGTTGTCAAAGCATCTGTGTCATGCAATCAATGATTAATGTTAAACCACTTGATGAATTTGATTTTGAATCGTTTTCACACAGTGGACATTCTCACTCCAATTTCTGGTCTCTTGTTCTGAGAGTAATTGTACTGACATTTGTCCTTGTGCCAGCAGTGCCTTAACTTTACCTCTTTATTCCCACTGGTGACTTTGGGTTTTTTGCTTTGCATTTGGAGAATGCAATCGCATACTTCTTCAGCCTGTGTTTTACTAGCTGAAACATGCCAAACTCCCCTAGTAACATCATGTGTAATAGGATGGCCACTGTGTTTCTAAGAGGGCTTTTTTTGAGTTGAACTGATTTAAATATCTCACTGCATGTAATATTCCTCATGACTTTACAAATTATTTTCTATGGTAATTATTCTGCTTGTGCTGTTAATCCATATTCAGCATGGTTTCTTTGAGGAAAAAAACTGCAGGGATGAAAAGCGCTGGGGAGTAGCTACCTTAATTGCTGGACACTATCACCCCTGAGGAGGTGTGAAAAAAAAAAGTCTATTTAGACAAGGGTTCAGATTCCTTTAAAACGACCTGATAACAGTATAATTATAGGCAACATTTCAACATTTAAATCTATGGGGGTCACTAGGGGAAGAAAAAGCTTCAACCCCTAAAAATTAAAAAAAACCCAAAGACTGAAACCCAATAGACCACCCCACACAATATGACTTTTGAACTTATATATTGATCTTTCAATAACTGGAGTATCTGACTTTCCCTATTCCTGATAATATTAATAATCCTGATAAGAATTCCACATTTCAAAACCAGGGTGGTGGTTTTTAAATCTTTTTTATAAGGCATAAAAATTTGCTTAATTTATTGTAAGGAAGGAAAACATAAAACGTTTTTTTTTAAAAAAGGATCAGAAACTTTTTTGTACCATGAGAGATGAGTTTATGTTGTGCTTTCTACACAAGGACTTATTTTTTATATATTTATCCCTTAGATCAACATATGCTTCTTTCACTAACTGTACATTCTACAGCAAAATATCCATTTTACATGACATTTTATTAATTGTATTATTGTATTATTTTATTATTGTATTAAATTTTATCAGAAGGGATGGTAGATTTACTTTTATCAATTAATGAAATTCTGTGAAGGTGTAAAACAGATCAAAATCTCCTTTAAGTTTGTGTTTGGCAGGTGCTTTCCTATTGCATCTGGGGATTTGTGGGTTTGGGTTGTTGCTTTGTTTGTTTGGCTGCTCACAACTCCAGCAGCCTGTGTAGCAATTAAATGTCTGCGCCGTGTGTGTTATATTTTCCTGATCAAGAGCTGGTATGTGTGTCTGCATCCTCCAGATTCCTGGATTTAATGCGGAGGTCATCCAGCTCTCATACAGCTGTATGAGAGGATTTTATATAAAAACCCTCTGCAAACATCATATAGATTAAGAAATCCCCAAATCAAAACCAAATAAACAAAACCAAACAGAAAACCCCAAGCATACAGCTGTCGTGAATGAAACTCCATACTGAACCTTTTCTGTCTCAAAGGTAACTCAGCACCTGAGAACATAAAAAGCAATAGGAATCTAAGATGGAAGGGATTGGGCACCTAAAATGTGGCTGTAGAAACTGGCCTTGAGCTGGGTGAAATGTAGATAGATGTAACTGCAAATAATTAATTGGGAGAGCAAGAGGTTTCACAAAGGAATATGGATATGTGGGGAGATGTAATACTGCAAAGAAAAACCCCTGAAATCATGGAGCCCAGTTTGTAATGAGCACAGGGTACGTTCAGGCAGGTCTGAAGAACCTGCCAGGAATATAAATGGAGTGAAGGTAATTTCTCAAAGCACTCAGATGCAATGAAGTAGCAAGGACTTGTGAAAAGGGGAGATTTCTCCAGCCCTTGGTTTGTCTGTCAGTGCCCCAGGAAAGCCGAACCCCTGGTGCCTGACGTCTGACCTGTCTGCCACTGTCTCCTTGTGGGGACCCTTTTGCTGAACTGTCCTGCTGGATCGGAGAGTGATTCCACTGAATTGTTTAGGGACACACCCAGCAGCATAGGGGGGACCCCTCAGAGAGTATTCCCACTCTGTGACCCCTCAGTGGGTCTTTTATTTTTGTATATGTTCCCCCCAGATGGCAACTGCCAGCACCCACAAAGGACTCACTATCACTTTATGGAATAATACTCTTTATTAACATAAAACTGTGACAGGTTAAGGCCAGCAATGATACCAATAAATTGCAAAAAA
>VXAC01005884.1:346490-367375 GCA_013399225.1 Rhipidura dahli | reverse complement strand
AAAAAAAAAAAAAAAAAAAAAAAAAAAGCTATACACAGACAATCTCTAATTCCAAATAAAAGTATTCAGTACACACTGACTACATTTTTACCCAATGGTTGCCCTATAGGGGAGAAGATGCATTCAGCTGTTTGACTGAACCCAGTAGTAACAATGGAGTCTTCCCTAACTTTTCCCCATTCTCAAGCCACTTTGACACTATTTCTTTGTGTTTAGGTGGAGGCTGAGTGACTCAAGTTATGCATACCTTTGTTAGTTTGGTGTAAAAATCCCTCACTTCACTCTTAAAGATACAGTCAGTAAAGTCTAGAACACATGCCCAAAGAGGGGTGGTCACACCTTGAAGGTACAGAAAACTTGGGTCTAATTTTGTAGTGCTCTCTAATTCTCTTAACAGAGAATCATGGAATATCCTGAATTGGAAGGGACTCCCATTGATCATCAAAGCCCAGCTCCTGGCCCTGCACAGGAATCTTCCCATGTGCCAGCCTCCTTTGGACACTCTGTAATAGCTTTATATCTTTCTTATATTGTGGTGCCCAAAACTGTACACGAGAGTATCTTATTGCTGCTTTTTTTTTTTTTTTTTGTGTGCTAAAAAGGAGAATTAGTTTTACAGAAGTGCAGTTGTGCCATTTAAAAGTTACTAAGTAATATTTGAGTGAAACACACCTGGTGCTGTAGAAATTGTTTTTGATGTAGAGAAATAAAAGATGAATTAATTAACCTTTTCTACATTATTTGTCTGTTAAGGATTCCTTAATGAGAATATGGTTAAAACAGACTTGTGTTCATAGATAATTTCATCATTTGTTGCTAGCAGATTCAGTTCTCAAAAAAACCCAAAATATTCATTCTTATATTTTGAGTGCAAATTGCATTTCAGTGAACCACTATTTCTTCTGGAAAAAGATGGAACTAGCAATGTTTCTGATGCAAATCAATTTTTTAAAAGCCAGGCTGACTGGTAAAGCAATGTGTTTTCTATTTTGTTTTTCTTTCAGTCAGTCACTGCTTAATGAATAGTTTATTAATCTTTTTTGTTTATATTCGTTCCCTTAACATATTCATGTCTGGATTCTTAAATTGTTACTGTAATCCTACTGGCCAACTGTCTGAAACACAAGGGTTCAGAAATAGACAGAGGTTGTAAATATAACTAAAGAAATCCTTCTGATTGTAAACATTGGAAAAATGATTCAAAAGAAATTTTATTTTTTGCAATCTCTATTTTGTAATCTAATAGTAATTGCACCTCAATTCAGAAGTTCTACAAATATTATAAGATTATGGTCTCTCAGTATATGGACTCTTAACTCTTGCTCTCCCATGAAAATAGTGGAGAGAAACTACTTTTGATACACTGACACAATAGTTCCTAAATTTTTGCCTGTAGTACCTTGGCAATGAGATGTGTGGTAATACAAGTGGATCAACCTCTTAAAAACCATAACAAATTACACATTAGCTCAATTTCCACTGCATAACAATAGATCATAGGGTTTGAACATCATTGCTATAAGTGAAAATTATAAAATTGCAATTATGTATGTATGGACTTATCAAAACAAGGCATATACTATTAGCCCTTTAGAAATGCTAAATGATCAGCATGTTTGTTGTTGGGTTTGGGGTTTTTTAATTTATGTTACTGGTACTTCAGTAGCCACACTTTATGTCCATTTTAGTCTCAGTTGGTTTTAAAACATATTTACAGCTTTAATGTGCAATTTTAAAGGGCACAGATACCCTTCCATTTTTAAAGAGAGGTGCTAAAGCAGATATACTTTCTGATTGTTTTTTTCTTGCAAATAGTGCAAAATTATTACTTTTACTAAGAAGAACACAGGCTTAGAGCAAGTTATTTCTGTGTGTAAAAAAGAAATGTTCTTGGATATATTTTATTGAACTTCACATGGGATCATCACAAAAATCAATACTAAGCAGCTATTAAAAAAAAATCTTTTTGCCTCACATCCTTCATTTCCAAAATAAACTTAGTCTTATGGATAAAGAGCTCAACTCCAACAAAGAGATAGATTGTTTCAAAAAGCAAATAGAAGTTTTCATTTCAAGTATGGATTTTCTCATTTCTCAGAAGAAAAGATTTGGGTAAAAACCATAAAGTACAAGTATATTAATTTCAGGTTCTTATTTCCATATCCAAGAAGTAGCAATTTTGTTAGAATCAAAGTTCCCAGCTGTACACATAAATCTATTTGCCTGTTAAACCACTTTAAATAATAAGTGTTGTAGAGATACTGCTCTGGATTGATCAGTTGTAGTTCATAAACTAATCTTAACAGCTCAAAAGTTTATCAGCATTTGAAATAGGAAAATTATTTTGGTGACAACAAATGTAGTCAGAAAGTAATACTGTTCTTGCTCTTTTTCACCCTGAGTAGTTCTGCAAAGATTTTTCATTTTAGATGCTTAAAATTAGATCTTCATTTTATTTTCTGTTCTTCCGAACACTAATTTGAGATTTTCTTCTTTTAAATACAAGGTAATAATTCTTCCTTAGTCAAACATAAAATCTTCAGAGAGAGTGATAAAATTTGACCTACAGCAGTGTAATTCTTTGACATAAGCTTTTGGGCGCAGTTTTTATGCCACAGAGGTGTGTAAGAACAGCTATTCAGAAAATATGGAAATATTGCTATGAGAAATATTGACACTTTTTCATAAAACAGCATTCAAAAATTGGGTGCCTACAATATGGTCCTATTCTGAACTTACAGCATGTTTTGGATTCTGTTCAAGTCCAGATCTAAACACTACTTCCTTGGCTACAGTTTTCATTGCATTGTCTAAAGGCTCTTTGAATACATGTCATTGAGCATGTCACTTGTGTTTTTTGGATGACCTCATAAAAACCCAAAACTGAATTCAGTGAATAGAAACCAGTGTGATATGTGCCTGCCCTATTTGCAGCTCCATGTATTCACTCAGGCTTTTGCTCAGGAAAGTCTCAAAGTGAACCCTGGTCAAGCAGAAACCCCTGGCATCACCTAGTGTGAGAAGTTATCTTAACCAGACAGTCTGCTCATCCACACTGCAGCCACAGCATTTTTCACTCTTGATATAGAGGCTACTACAAAGACTTTTTCTGCTCTTTACTGTCACTCCTATGATTTTAAGCATGTTATCTTATGGAAAGATTATGATGAGTCCTTCATGGAAAAATTGACTCCTTCTAAATGCCTGCCATGTAGTTATATTTTGAGGATAATTGTAACCTGGGATTTAATCCTGGAATTGACAAGATTTAAACATTCTTCTTTCTAAAGTTCTGGAAGAGTTTTGCACTGCTAGACCTGCAGAAGAGTAGATAGTGAAAAATAGATAATTCATCTCAGTACTTTGGCAAGTAGCTGGCAAAATGTAAAAATGAAACCCTAATCTACAAGTTAAAGATGAAGTTTTAAAGTCAGGATGTGGAAAGCAAATATTAACATCGGCATACTTCTATACATAAAATTCTGAAACTTGCTGATAAGTTCTGCAATTTTAAGTTGCCTAATATTCAAAGTTAGTATTACCTTCTTAAAAGTTGTTAATATAGTCTAAGGGAAAGAGCCAAGGACATTTTATAAAGCTTTTAGAAATAAAAATGCCTTCCCTTTTTGAGCTTAAACATTTCTCTGTCAGTGTGCAGCCATTCCCCCTTGTTCTTTCATGACAGGTCCTGATGAAAATTTCTGGTGTTTCTTCAAGAGCTTTTTCTTTCATAGCAGACTCTCTAGTTGTTTGAAAGCAAATTTTGATCTGTGGTTTCATGGCTGCTTATCCTTCCCTGCATGTCTTGCGTGTTTGGATAGTCCTAATTTTTATTGCTTTTTCCCGCGTTATTTTTTTATACTTTGTCTAAATTCAGGCAAATCTGTTTGGTTTCATGTCATTCATGCCTCGTGAGGTTATGACTATTATTAGGGGACAATGTCAGAAACCAGGTGTAGGAAAACACCTGTACTGCTTCTCATTACAGTGAGATGGAAAGACTGGTCCTGCCATGCCCTCAGTGAATCATTGTGCATCAAAAGAGCCAGTATGCAGAGAGACAATATTTAATCTTCTCATTACCATATAAGACAATAAATACCATATTCCACTTCATTAGACTAGCTGCTTTATTGGGGTGTCTCCCAGGGAGTCCAGTGAGTGATAGGGAATAGCAGTGGCTGAGGCTTAATTGGAACCCTATTATCATAAATCCCTCGCTTCGTTTTTATTTTAGCAGGGACCACTATGACTAATACCATCTAATTAAACAGTGTTTAATTGGGTGTTAAAAATCATGTAGATTTTATATCTGATAGTATAGTAGGTGCCAAGTAATAATGATAAGAACCCTTATCAAACAAAGAGCTTGCAACTGGTGGGAACAACCTCTGTTCACAATATTTTAATTACACCCATCTTCTTGAAATTAAAAGTTCTGAGTGGGTGTTGGATGTGACAGTATTAAAGATTAACAGGCAAGGCTTCAGGTTTGTGTTTTGAGATAACAGACTCAGGGTACAGAAAGTACTGGTTTGGGTTTTTTTTTTTACCTCTGCGTGGTGCAGAAGACAAGGTAACTAAAAAGGGAGGCTGTGGATGTCCCATCCCTGGAAGTGTTCAAGGCCAGGCCTTGAGCAACCAGGTCTGGTGGGAGGTGCTCCTGCCCAGGGCAGGAGTGCTGGAACTAGAGGATCTTTAAGGTCCCTTCCAAGCCTTAAAATTCTATGATTCTATGAAGTTTCAGCATATTTCACTTTGACCAGAATTTATTAATTAGATACAATTTTGTGAACATGCTTTTGTGAAAACTTGAAGATTTCTGTACTGAAGCTGTACTGGTGCTGAAAGTAATGTCTACTACTGATCATTTTAATTATTAGATCTAGGAAATAATGATGCTGAAAGAATTTTGTGTATTATAGAAAAAAATAAAATATTTTCTTTTTATGTCCTCTGAAGTGTTTGTGTGAAAAATTGTCTGTGGTAGTTGGGGTGTTATTAAACTGTTTTAAAAATGCATCAGACTGTTGTTTCAAAGTGAAAAACACATTGAAAAATTAAGATTGGTCTCACTAATTATGTCACTGCTAGTCACAATGTCAGTGCTAAGGAAGTAGTTAGCTACTGGATTCTACCAAATCAGTATATACCCTGTGATCCAACTTTGGCCTTTATCTAATTTCTGGGGATAACCTTTGGGTTGTAATTTAGCAACTGCACCTATCGGTTTTCTGACCTGTAAGAAAATAAATACTGAGATAAATAAGAAAATACATGCTGATTATCAATGTGTAAATCTTCTCTAGTGAAATAATTTTGGAAGCTGATAGTAGTAAAGCTAAGAAAAATGCTTCAAATGCTTTTCTGTATTGCTTGTCACAGAAAATCTCCACTTAAATGCTGTCAGGAGATTGGTTAGACTGACACTGTGCTAAGCTAAAGCTGTCTCTTGGAGCCACAAGAGTCTCATGACTTTGTGGATGTAGGCTTGTTTACAGTAATCATACATTTGCTCTTGTGATCATTTTAAAGATTTGGTTTATACAACAGTTTATGAAGCATTCAAACAACTCCTTGTGCTGAGGTCCAAAAATGTTTGAAGCTAGCTTGAAACTGAAGTCTTTGTTCAGCACTGCCTTTGGAGAATCTAAATATGTTACGGAATGCAGGTTTAGCTCCCTAGTCCATGTGCTTTTTAAATACATATCAGTTTTTAGTAGTCCCTAAAAAAGAGAACATCTTCTCTTAAATTTATAAATGGCAATAACCCGTTTTTACTCAGAGAACTTTTGGCACTTACATGCAAACTCATGGCTACTCACAACTGTTGTTTCAATTTCAAGATATTAGATTTTCTACGTACAAAAAAAAGGCCCCATAGAATACCCCTTAATGAGAAAAATATGTTATTTTCTGAAGTCTGTGGAACTCTTCTGATAAAGTACTTGGGTATTACCATGAACAACACAACTAAAATGAGAATTTTTATAATGCCTGCTTAGTTTTATATTCCCTTTGGATGAGTTCATTGACATGATGTTGCAGTTATCTCCATCAGCAGTACCAACAGATTGGAAAGGCATTTGAGAACGTGGGAACAGGGAAAGCGGCTGGAGAGGTGACAAAGTGTCAGAAATCCTGGCTGTCAGCATGGTGGTGACCTCCCAGATGTGACACTGCCCTCAGGATCAGTGACAGGTCCTGTTGTCCTGGATTAATGGTTTGTTGGAAATGTAGAGTTCATGTTGTTTCTGGTTTTAGATACAGGACTTGAAAGATAGTTTCAGTTAATATTGTTGGGGTTTTTTTCCCAGAGAGTAAAGGAAGAAAGCAAATTTTGGAAAGGGGGAGCAGAACTCTCTCCCACTTTTCTGTGAGAGCTGTAATGAAGGACACTCCTACATATGTCCTAGGTTACAACAAATAGGACTTCTGAAGGATAACCCATTATCTAAATTTAGAAACACAGCCATGTAAAGATGTTTCTTGAGGCTCTGAGCTGGGTTTAAAATTGAGTGTCACCTACTTCATTAGCTCCAAATTAAAAAGTACATCTGCAACATTTTATGAAGTTCCTCTTCATGTGAAGAAATAAATAATGCATAACTATCACTGCTACCAATATAATCATTTCATATGAAAAAACACAGTGTACAGACAATAGAATATGAGGAGCATAATCTGTCCAAACATACACAGCAGTTATAGACGGGTCAAGGCTATTTCCAGTATATGTGGAGCTCACAGTGACTCAGCTGAGCATTATGTCAGTATTTAGAGTAATTTCCACACTCAGTGAAGAGCCTATCGCCTAAAAATTATTGAATAATTGCAAAAATGGCAATGTCCACTTCTTGGGTTTTTAAAATTTCTTTAAATAAAGGGAATGGTGAAAGTCTATTCATATTTTGCAACTGGAATATTTATTACTGAAAGCCTACTTAAATTCCAAATTTTAATGAGGGTTCTTGCAATAGATTTCCAAAGGTTTCATAGATATACTTTTTCATAAAAAGCTTCTAGTGCATAATATTCTTTACAGTTATGTTCATCTTTTGTCAATATCCTGAAGTTCATGTCAAAAGCCATTCTGAAGATCACCATTTTAATCTGTAATTGATGAAAACAAACCACATGTATTAGTACAAGGCTGGACCGGAATTATTACAGCACTTGGGAACATATACAAGAGTCTGTTGATACCAGACCAATGTTTGAATGGAAGCAGGCAAGGATCTCAAGATAATTTTATGTGCATCTATGGTGATTGCTTTATACATATCATTCTTTCAAAAGTTACAAGAGAACACTCACTAGTGGTAAGAAATGGATGGATAAGAATTTACAAAAGGAAAATTCATACTGTTTTTAGTGTGAAAATGCACAGGTTGGGTCATCATTACAAAGAAAGCCCATTGTTTACGTCCAGTGTTTGTAATATTTAGTACATCCACAGTGGGGAAGGAAAAAAAAAAAAAAAATCCCAAGCAAACATACCAAACCCAAAAAACAAACAAACAAAAAGAAGAAAAAACCCCAACAAAAAAAGCCCAAAAAACAAAAAAAAGTGATAGTTTAGAAAAGTATGAATGGCTTTATACCATTTCAGCTTAAAGTGTTTACCTTATTAGCCAATCCTTCTATTCACAAAAATGATGTGGTTTCAAGAAAAAAGAATGTGACAAAAGCTAAGATGATAAATAGTATAACCATTATTAGATTAAGACTATATCAGAATAATGCAACCAATAATGTGTACACTGAGTATTGCCATATTCTATAATATATGAGTTCAATAACAGATAAAACATGAAAGTTACACAATCACTTTCCAAATAAATACTGTGTGTTTCCTGTATAAAACAACAGCTCCAGAGGTTGGATACAGAGATCCACATGAATCTAAAGTGCTTCAAATTTTTAGCTGGGATCAGATGAGGGGTATGGATCATCTGAGACCATAGTGCAAAGTGAAAAAATGTTACTGAGAAGGTGAGGTGCCAAAAGGTTCCCAAGCAGAGCTGACAGGCAAAATGTCCAAGGGTAGTGAAGAGACAGCCAGCCAAAGGAAGGAGCAGTTGGATGGAAGATGTCTTCTGCCTGGACACTTGGGGTAGCTGCAGGATTCTCGGATTTCTTTTGAAGTTATCCAATTGTCCTAGATTATTGATGTTCCTTTTTTCAGCTGTTACTTCACTGAGAAGGATAGAATTACATGTTCTGACACATTTGGGAAAGAGGATAGCACCAGTCTGCTGACAGGAAAAATAGGAAAAACGTTTATTGCTATTTTCAACTTTTGAATAAATAAGTAGACCCGTGTGTGTGTGTGTGTATCAGAGTGTAAGAGTTATTTGAATATTTAAAATAATCCAAAGAACTAAGCAAGAGACAGTGTATTCTCATCAAAGCTTTCATCCAAATTCAGACACATAGATTCAGACACACATTTAAGTCATAATGAAAATAATTTGAAGAGGGGGAGTTTATTAGTCATTAACTTTGTCCAGTTCCTCTCCAAGTACAGTTTGTCCAAATCACAAAGTGTCAAATCTTATGGAGATGAAAAATCAATTGAAATTGACTGATGATTTGACCTTCATGTTTTAATTTAACTACAGAATCACCCCAAATATTGCTGCAAAACTCAGTTTGCTAAAGTAGTTTAATCTACTTTCCATTTACATTTTGTATTAGACATTATACACACATGCTGATGTGAAATTATAATTAAAAAATGTCTTGTAGATGAAGGAATTGCAAAAATGCTGCATATCCTTCATCAGCATTCAGATGTAAACTATTATAAGAGATTTATCCCTTGATAAACAAAATACTTCAGCCTCCAGCACCACTAAACCCAGAACATATGGTTCTTTATTAATTAATGAAGTAGAGCTTACAGGCTCCAGCACCACAATCATACATACACAAAATAATGTTGTTTATCCTGAAATTCTAATTACTTTGGAACCATAATTCAATTAGTATTATTAGTTCTTGAGCACTATGCTTCACATTAAAACAGACTCTAAAAGCTGTAGTAAATTTGAATTAATAATTTGGTGCAATTGCTACTAACATAGCTATTCTCTGTGGCTGACCTTTAGGTTATTGCACTTTAAAATGGAATTCCTTTGAAATGAAAAAGCAGACTAGATCTATGACACACTATTTAATCAACTATATGTATTCATTCATTAGCTCCTACCGGCTGCAAAACACAACTCTATCAAATATATATTTCAAAAATTCATATTACCATGGTACATAATACTATGCTGTAAATCTTTGGGTTACACCAAAACTAGCTTTTTACTTTTAATGCATCTTTTTTTTAATACATTTTTTTTATCATCCATTAAGGTTTCAATTATTTTTATTATAGTTGCATAGATATTATGTGCATTAATTTCAGCTGATAGAAGCTCATAGTGTTTTTGACTGAAAGATCAACTTTGCTAAGAATCTCCATAAGAATTGGGAGATAATGAATCTTCCAGAAGAGAAAGAGAAGATTGAAAGATACTGAAAATTAAAATTATTCTCCAGTGAATATTCTGGCTGACACCTCCTCAGTCAGGAAGTTTAATGGTTTGGCTCCTGTGGAAACTTAAGCACCTGCATTCATGCAGCATGAAGAATCCCAGCTAATGCTTTTGCTGAAAAAGGGACCAAAAGCATCTCCATTCCCTAGAATCCCAGAATCACAGGATGGTTGGGTGCAAAGCACCACTGGAGATCATTCAGTCCAACTCCACTGCCAAGGCAGGGTCAGCCAGATCAGGTGAAAAGGAGTGTGTCCAGGTGGATTTGGAATGTTGCCAGAGAGGGACAATTCAGGACCTCCCTGTGAAGCTGTTCCAGTGCTCTGCCACCCTCAAAGGAAAGAAGTTCTTCCTCATGTTTGGGTGGAATTTCTTGTGGTTTAGTTTACAGCCACTGCACCTCATTCTGTTGCTGGGGACTACCGAAAAGAGTCTGGCACCAACTTCTTGGCACCCGCCTTGGAGCTCTTTGTATGCACTGATGAGGTCCCCTCTCAGTCCTCTCTTCTCCAAACTAAACAGGCCCAGCTCCCACATTCTATCCTCAGAAGAGAGATGCTCCAGACCCTCATCAACTTTGTGGCCTCTGCTGGACTCTTTCCAGTAGCTCCTTGTCTTTCTGGTATTGAGGAGCCCGAAACTGGACATAGAACTCCAGACGTGGCTTCTCTAGGGCTGAGGGGCAGGATCCCCTCCCTTGACCTGCTGACCACACTCTTCCTGATCCACCCCAGGTTTCCACTGGCCCTCCTGGAGACAAGGACACACTGCTGGCTCATTCTCAACCTGTCATCCACCAAGACTGCTGGGTCCCCCCCAGCAGAGCTGCTCTCTCTACACTGAACAGAACAGAGCCCTCCAGGCAGATATCAGTGGGCACAAACTCCATCTGATCTAAGAGAAGGCTGGAAACTACATGTTCTCACTACTGTTCATCACAGCAACATCAACTTTATATGGGAGGGAGCACGCCAGGACTTTGCTCCTGCAGTGAACTCCTGCACTCACACTGCCGAGATGTGCTAAGCCACCCCCTAAAAGTTCTGAGCTCCCGTGACAGTGGTGGAACTGCTTTTTAACACAATCCCTTCCTTAGTTCAAGAATTGTTAGTTTTCAAACCTTTTCTCAAGCTGAATGCTATGTATTCAGTGTATTTTCACCCATGCAAAATATTTTCCTTTCTTTTCAGCGAAATGTCTTGCTAAAATGATTTACCGTCAGCACAAATCCATCAGTGCAGAAACACTAATATTAAAAACAGAAAAATAAATTTGTTGGCAGGGAGAATTTTTGTGACAGCAACAAGTAGAGAAGATAGAAGGATCAAAACAATAACTAATGAGCAGCCAAGGATACATAAATAATACAGTATTACCTTTCAAAACCTCCATTTGTTATGGCATTTGCTATGTATGACAATGATAATATAAGGTTTAATTTTTTTGTGATACATTAATCTGACAAACAGTTCTTGAAATCTACATTATTTCTTTCAGTGGTGAAATCTGGTCCTGATTTTTCCTGTTTCTTTTTTTTTCTTTAAAAAAGGAAAAAGAAGAAATGCAGAAAAAAGTATGAAGGCTTAGTAGAAAAGTGTTCATGAAAAAGTGTTCATTTAAACAATTGCAAACACTTTTGCCCAGTACAAGGTATTTATTTTATATTAACATATTTTTGGAGTATTTTTCAAGTTCATAGAATCACAGAATTCTTTGGGTAGGAAGGGGCCTTAAAGACCATCTTGTTCCAACAACTCTGCCATAGGCAGAGACACCTTCACTGGACCACGTTTCTCAGAGCTCCATCAGCCTGGCCCTGAACACTTCCAGGGCTCCAGAGGAAACCACAGCTTCTCTGGGCAACCTGTGCCAGAACCCCACCAGTCCCACAGGAAATATTTTTTTCCTAGCCTCTAATCCAAATCTGTCTCTTTTTTTCAATTAAAACTGCTTCTCCTTTTTATATCACTATCTATGTAAAAAGTCCCTCTGTTTTATAAGCCCCATTTCAAGTACTGAAAGGTTTCAATGAGATCTCCCCAGAACCTTCTCAAGATGTTTTTCTAGTTTATTTTTTTCCCCTTAATACCTCAAATCTTTCTAGGGGGAAAAAAAAAAAAAAAAAGAAAAAAGATTTTGTCTTAAGTCTCTATGGTGTTTTCTTGGTAATTTTATAATTTTATTTTTCTTGTTAATCCTATTTAACATCATATATTATTCAAGGTAACTGCATGCCAGCTATTTCCTGTAACACCTGGATTTTTTTTTTTATTGCCAGATGGACGTGATGATACAGAACAGAGCACTGGGAGGTGGCAGTCAAGGTGTTTGGGGGATATTATTAGTGAAGAGTTTTGTTCATTCTTTCTTAGCTTGAAGCTACAAAGAACACCCTCTGAGACACATTTGCCAGTTGTGGTCACACTACATCTTACTGAAAGATTATAATTGTGGGTTGTCATTAATATTCTGTCAGGTTTTTTTCAAGGCTTTTATAGCAGTCACTGGAAATGAGACATCCTAAATTTCTCTGAAGTCAAATTTCATAGTTTATGCATTAACATATAATAGCAGTAAAATCTCCCCCTGTATCCTTTGCCCACTGCTGCATGCAGGCTATTAAGGTAGATGAAACTTATTTCACTCTCTGAGACCTTGGTGAATAATTACCTTCCAGATCAAACTTGCCCCTTTATAATCTTTTTTTATTTTACTTTTTTGGAAAAATTATTCTCAAATTAATTTTGAAGCAGATTTTGTTTCTTCTGGGTACTTCTGTAAACAGGAGTTGCATGGATCAAAGAGGCTTTACAGCAAACTGGTTGAGGTCAGTATCAAATAACTAATCTTGGTGCAGGAAACAACACTCCCTGATGTGATGGAAAAGGCTTCTGCACGCTGCTGTGGTAAAATACATTTTTATTACAAGTGTATATTTAAATACAGCAATCTGCTGCATTTTACAGAGTTTTAAAATTGTCATAATAAAGACATCAGGTATTCTCTGTCATTTATCACATGTTCTTTGATCATTTTATACAAATATAGATATGACAGGGGTAACTTAGTGTGAGCTAATCATAAGGACAGAGACGTACTGCTGAGACACTTAAGGTTTTTAATGTTTCTGTAAAGGGGGATGGGAACACCAGGTAAACAACAAATATTGTTTTGCAAAGTGCTTGCATGTCCTGTATTTAGTATGTACTGACAGGAATGTGATCCTCTGTTCCAGTTGTCACTTATGTCATAGACACAAGGAAAGGGGACACTCACTGCTGCCCTTTGGTGGGCCCAAGCTTCCACACATTGACATTTCTCCAAAGGCTCAGGCTTCCTACCATGGCAAGCCTTGGGTGTGGATATTTCCCCCACAGTGCTGTCACCTTCATTATCGCTCTCAGCTTAGATGGTTGAAACTTGCTCCATTTCTAAAGCCAAACAGAAGTTATTGACTGGGTACTGTTTACCTCCTGGTTCTCCTTCATCCCACAAATTTATTTGTGGAGGAGGAGGAGCCAGTTACTAGTTCAGCTGTGCTTGTCTGTTTTGGTTTCTTCCTGTTTGCTCTTAAGATCTTAGAGCAGGGCAGAATTTTTGTGTAAACTGCCCCCAAAGTAACCATACATGGCTGCTTTGTTTTATCAGCACATACCAGTGTCTTTTATTAAAGCAAAGCTGAGCAGACACTTGAAGAGGAGTCAGGGTAGAGGAGTACACACACAGACAAAGCAATTTCCCATTTTACCCCATCTGCCTTGAGCTTCCTGTCTGCTGTAGATGAGAAGATGTAAACCTGACTGCTGAACAGAGGTTTACAACTTTACATCCCTACATCATTGTTAAAGTGGTTGAGATTGTGTGGTCAGTAAAGTCAATACATTTGTTTTATAGAAATAAACCTGTTAGAAGTGGCCTATGTAGCAGGCTATTATTTTCTTGAAAAGACACATCAAAAGGAATACAAATAAACCATAAACTTTGCCTCAAGGCCCCTTCTGCTCTTTCGTGTTGCAGCTCTCAAGGCTGCAGGTAGGCTGCTTTGCCAGCTTCCAGCCTGCAAGGTCTCCTGCCTCCATCTGGAAGACAGCAGACCTTTCAAGTTTCCCTAGAGCTAATAACCTCTGAGATAATGCCATTCAGTTCTCTCTGGAGTAGCATGCATTAGTTCAGTAAGGTTTGGGTGTGAAAATTAAAACATACCGTTTCTGTCTTGCACATTTTTCGCTTGCTTGTTGTTTTTTTACAATAATTTTCTGCCTTTGTAAATCTGACTCCCTCTTTTTTCTCCTGCTCTTTCTCCCCACCCCACCCATTCTCTCTTCCCTTTGTTGATAGTTTTGATCCTACACAGTTTTCTCTGCCTCATGTCTGCTGTTTAAACAAAGCATCTCCTTTCTTCTCATTCAAAGATTTTTTCTTTCTGTCTACCTCAGAAAACTTCATTTCAATTCTCTCTGCCTTCTCCTTCCCACCTTCCCTTTCATACTTGTTGTTTTGTTGTTCCACTCACATCACGGCTCTGTCACCAAACTCAACTTCTGCACCCTTTCATCTTTCTTCCCTGAATCTGCTTCCCGTGTTCTTTCTGCTCCTTCCAGAATGCAGTATGTCATCTTTTACAAGATCACTAAATCTTAATTGCATCTTTTCCTTTTTGGCTCCTGTCTTTTACAGTGCAAATAAAGGCAGAAAAACTTACCCTCAAAAGGTGAAGTTTGAATCTGGAGAACAGAAACATTTGGAGGAGAAAAAATTTTCAGTGGTGTAAACTGAAATATCTCTCACTCTGAAAATGTCACTTAGCTGTCCCTTATTTTAGAAGGTGTTCTAGCATGTATTTTCTACCCTGTTGCTTATGCAGATGGTTAAATCCAGACTCATGCATTGTTTCATATTTTGAATTGCCCATAATATACTTCTTCCCATAGCTTTCAGTGCAAGTTTTTTACCATCTCTGCATAGGCATACTATTTACTTGCATTTTCTGTGGTTTTGCTGCAATGAAAAAGAAAGAAATTTATGCTCTGTTTTCTGAGTATAGTGTTCCTAGGAGGATCTATGTGACTTCTGCTTTCATTTTTTCTCATTTTGATTCAGAAACACAGTCTTCTTTTTACCATTTAAACAGTAGGACACAAAGATATGCAGTAAGTTTAGATTTTCAATGTCTTCTTAAATGGCCTCTTTCAAAAGTCTGTGAGAGAAAGTACTTTTCCACTTTCATGGATACTTTACTGGTCAAAATGTCCATATATCGAGATCAAAGAAAAAAGTTTATTATGCCCTGAGGATGCCTTACTAAAGATTACTGCTATTCTGTCAGCTTCTTCTTGTTGAAATAAAGTGTACCTTGGGTTATGTATTTCAGTACATCTTTACTACTACAGAAGAAATGAAGCTTTAGCTTTAGCAATAGTCCACAGAAAAAGAGATATTTGAACTATAAAATGAGTGTCTTGAGCTGTACCTAGAAAGGTGGTAGAAACTAGTGAAGCCCCTTGAGACTGGGGATGATATTGTCACTGCTAAAGGATGGATTAAAGTAGGGGAGAGGCTGTGCTTGGAGCAGAGTGTTCTACATCATAAAAAGCATTTAAAAATATAGGTGGCAAGATGATGCCTGTTTTTATCTTTTATTCACTGTGCACTGACTCACAGATTGAAAGATAAATAGTGAAACTGTGTCAGTGCATGTTAGGAGATAAAACAATTATAAGAACTTTCTTTTTTCAGTGAAACCCTTTGAAAACCTCTGAAACATTCCTTTTATTTTTTTTTCCTGTTTTGCATTTTAGTTATATCAGGTAATGAAAGCAGAAAAGGCAGGCTTGACTTTTGAGTCTGAAGTAAGCTGGAATCTCATTTGGAAAGCCATAGAAATTATAAGACAAAGTTTAAAAATGAAGAGATGTTCTGTGAGTTTAAAAACAGTCCACATTTCAAACTACTTACAAACATTGACTATGTTTTGTTAGCAGGATCCTGAATAAAGTCTCTGGCACTGTTAATGGCCAAAGTACGTTCAAAATGGGTATTAATATTAAATTTCTTGTTACCGTGGATGGAAAATACTTTTAGAGAAAGAAGATAAAAATTATTGAAATGCAAATTTCACCTTTGAAATGAAGGGAAAAGTTAATTAGAGTCATTATTTGGGAACAATAAACATACCAAATGCACCCTCTATCTCTGACATATTTTTTGGCTGGTTTGAGCAATGCTTTGCTGGGAAAGGATGGAAAAGGCACCAAAGGTTGACAATATAATTTTACTCCTGTCATGGGAAGTCCAGAAGTCTTTTTGTGGACCTGGGGCAGTGATCACCACCTTTCTGCAACCCTAAGACACCACACAGAACCCTTTGCTCACAGATGGAGCTGTTTCTGCTGCCATTTACCTCTCCCCTTCCCAGGATTTTGTCCTCTGCATCAGACAAGGCAATGCCTTCTATCAGACATTTTAAATACCTTAGAACTCAAAATCACCTAGAATTTCTTGCCAAAACATTGCAGTAAATTTTTGACTCACTGTAGGAAGACAGAGTGGGGGAAGAAGAAACATATGGTTGTAAATTTCAGTGTAATTCTCTACTATATATTTGTTATACTCTGGTCTTCTGCATGGACTTTTGAATTAATTGTTTCAAAAGCTGTTCACCTGACATTTTCTTCTTACACAGTGCTTACCAATGTTTCTAGGCTATAAATTATGGATCATGCTTAGCGTTCTGGTAGGGGTTTATTGAGAACAATAATTGGGGTTTTTTTTTATCATACAAGACTAAAAAATATGTTGAGCAGATAAAATACATGCAATTTTCTGTGAAAGGCTTGCACTTTGGAAATACAAAGATTTTAATGTTTTTTTCTCCTTGTAGCGGGTTTAATTTGCATAACTGGGCAGAAACACCAATTTTACTGTAGTGGTTTTAGGTCAAAGTATGCATTATTCCCTGATTTCTTTTCTGTGAGATAACAATTAGGAGACAGCAAAGCAGGCACAAAACTTATATGATATGATAAAGTTTATTAACAGATCTAAGAGAAAAGGAAAGGAAAAAAAACAATCAGAACAAAACATTTAAAACTCTTCTTATCCCTCCCTCTCCTTCTCCTCTCTCTCAATCCATGTTGCAGTTCTTGAAAAGGGTTTCTTCCTGCTTCACGTGGTTGTCCAAACTGCCACCACCTGCAGTAAAAACAATCTGCAGTAATGTAAAATCTCTTTTTTCCATAAACCCTTTCACAATTCCTTCAACTGTAGAACATGGGCCAGCTCATGGGGTTATTACTCTTTCAAGGATGAATAATTGTGACTTGAGGTTTTTCTTCGCCACCAGGTTTTAAAAGCCTCCATTGCTTTCAGATATAGCCTGGCGTGGACATTTCTTCACAACCTTTACAAGCCACACATCAAATTGTCCATCCCCCCATTAAATGGATTGAAGAGACAAAGAGTCTGTGATATTACAATATTCATATCACAGCAAGGCAAGAAGTCTTTTAAGCTGCGCACGAGAACGACGCGGGGCCGCCCTTTTTCCTCCCGTGGCCATCTTGGCTTCTTCTCACGTGGCCTGGTTTTCTCTTTTTCTCTGGCTCTGGAATCACCATGATGGAAAGTGTTACCATCCCACTCTGCTGCTGGTTACAGGGCTGTCTTCTTCAATTCAGTGTGCAGTGTGTGCTGGGCAGCTGCAGACTGCAGGCTCCTCTGCCAGTTTCCTGCTGGTCCCGTGTGGAACAGAACTGGTCCCAGAGAAACCGCGCCAGAGAGAGCCTGAGAGCCGCCCCTCCCAGAGCCCCAGGGTCCACACTACAGCCTGGAAAGGAGCAGGGCGGGGCAGGACCAGGACCACCCAGCCCAGCCCAGCCTGCCCAGCCCGGTGGGGCCCTGGCGGGCTCGGGGCTCCTGGCCGCCACCCCTGGACCGGAAAAAAACCCCCAAACTCCCGCCTTTCACAGGGTTTTTATAGGCGACATTGAGAGAAGCGTGATTTGACCAGACAACTGTCTGTCAGTTCAGGGTCAACCCGCTACCCTCCTGCAAATACCTTTTTTTAGCTACCTAAGACAGCAAATCAGAACATTTCACAATGTCAAATGTCAAAATCAAATGTTACATCTCTCATTTTCCTTTCTGAAAATCCCTTTTTGCCGTGTTTGCCCAAAATCTTTGGACAATGAAGTTTGTGTTTTTATGCAAATAAATTACTCTTTAGAAACACACCATATTTTTTACTTATGTAGTCTTTTTTGGCAGTCTTTGGAATACTCAAGTGGGCTGTGGATTGAACATGGGAAACATCTATTTACAGGTTTTTGTATGTCTGCATTCCTTTTTCCATAATTTTAGCCATTTTTCTGTGCAATGTGGAACTTGCAATGAAAGCATCCTTGCTCTGTCTATTATGTGCAACCTGTTTCAATCTTAGCTGCTTGATCAGCAGAACTTTTATGGTTTGCATTTTTTTTTTTCCTCAAACACTTTTGGGAAGAGGAGCCTGCTTTGGCAGATGTGCAAAGACAATCATTCCTCATTCCCATCCCATTTTGCCCCTGGAATGCTTCCTCTCCCCCACACATTTTGGACTGTGCAAACTCCACCTTATGTAGACTGCTTATAAAATGCTTATTATTATAAGAAACAGAGAATCAGTAATGATGACTGGTTCAATCACAGTAAACAGACTCATATTTAAAATACTTGCAATAAGTGACAATTTTTCAGGACAAAAAGTATAATTCATTGCTATGTTCAAAATTTATTAACATCACATTATTATCTACATGGTAAGAATAATAAAAATAATATTTATAAAGCAAATTTAAATATAACCTAAGAATTAAGAGACAGAATCAAATTTTAAATTCCACTTATACATGATATACTTGAATTGAATTCCCTCAGTGTTCTCTAACAATATTCCAGAACACTGTTCTTTCTTGTTACTAGTATAACAGATTTTTTCTTACTTAGTAAAATACTAGTAAAAATAGAGTTTACTTTATCCTTAATTATTTCCTTTTTATACCCTGAACATTTCTATTGTACTTTATTTGTTATATATTTTAAACTTTTGGATTTAATGTGCCCTCTTAGCTTTTTAAATTTCATTGACTATCAAATTTAAATATATATTTTTAAATAGTGTTTTTATCAGATTCTTCTCACATGTATGGATAGGAAAATTATTTCCAGTCCATTTATTTAAAAGAGGTGTAGTCCCCCCTTAAACAGCTTTGAAGCATCACTATTGTTTTAGCCTGTGTACCTGCTTAATTGGAGAGATTAATTTTATTTCTGGACTGATTTAATAACTATTATTATCAAAAATACCCAGGCAAAATCATTCTATTCACTTATTGAACTGATGTGGCGGTAATGATATGCTTGTCTGCTTTGGTTATAATGTTTGAATGTTCACTTCTTTCTAAAAAGTCAACAGAGCAAAGCTAAGAAAGTGAAAAGAACTGAACGTGTAGCTTAGGTTCTGACACACTGTAATATATTTTGTAGTACAATCATTATTCACCCAAGTCATAGAATCATAGAATGGTTTGGGTTGGAAGGAAACTTAAAAATCATCTCATACAAACACCTTTCGCTATCCCAGGTTGCTCAGAGCCCCATCCAACCTGGCCTTAAACATTTCCAGGGATGGGGCAGCCACAGCTTCTCTGGGTAGCCTGTTCCAGTGTCTCAGCACCCTCTCAGGGAAGAATTTCTTCCTACTCCTCATGTTTATTCCCCATCCTACATTTATTTGCATTTTAGTAGGGCCCTGATGGAGCTGACTGACTGGTTGGAGTGGCTGGAATTCCTTTGCATTGTTCTTCAGGTGCTCTGTTGCTGACCTGAGAACCCTCTCTAAGGTCTGGGCATCTATTGCTGTCCCTGTAATCAAACTGGTAGAAGTAGGATGGACTGAGGTTCCTTTTCCCCAGCAACTCTTTAGTTAAAGCCCTTTTGACCTGTTGGCAAACCTATTTTTTTTTTTTTTTCATTTTCTGAATACAGATGTTTAGTAATTTTAGTAGCAAGAAACCCCAGCTACTTTCAAATTTTGTTCTGTTCTGAGGTTTCCTGTGTCTTCATATCTGACCAGATGGGTGGGAATTTGTAACTTGACAACCAATGGTGGCCTTTTTAAGCAATTATCTGACAGGCAGGAAGTAAACCCAAGCTACCTGAGGTAATAGGGATTTTTTAATTGTTATGTATGTACAATAGACATACAAAATATTAGTGGTGGTACCACAAAATTGACATTTTTTTATATGTATTCTATACCTTGTCAGTAAATTAGGAAAAAAATCCCACAGCTTTCTATTCTATTTGTCAACAGTCAGAAAACTGATCCTTTTTTCAGACTCCGTATCACGTGCTATAAAACACACACAACCACTGCTGTGAGAATCTCTGGCTGCAAACTCTTCCTTTATTGAGCTAGCGGCTCTTTTTAGGATTTTCTTTATTGTCTTCTTTAGATGACCTTTTACCAATCTTATTTCATATCAATTCAACCACTCACTGAAATGAGGGAAAAATCCCTTCAGACAGCTTGATAGCTCTTCCAATGTAATTTTAGCATTGGGAGTGCTTATTTGATGTCAAAACCTGGAAAGTGAGCAACTCCACGGGATGTGAGAGATGTTACTTAAGGGTGTGTGCATTCTTCTCTATGGCTCTCTACATGTATTATCTATAAAATACAAAGAGTTTACATTCTCTGTAATCTATCTCTCTCTTTTGACAGACTGTCACTTTGTTTTACAGTCAAAATGACAGAAACTTTGCAATTAGATAGTGATGTTTCCTGGCTCCTCAGAAATCTCAGGCATTAGGGTGACCTTTACCTTCCTTGGAAATGCTGGAGATGTGGCTTTTGTTGTGAATTTTATCTGTGTAAAGGGTGTTAGGAAGTAATTTGTGGCATGTGGTGAGTTGAGGTGTGGGGTAGATGTTCTTTGAAAAATACCTGCTGTCTGTGAAGTGCTTCCCTTCACAGTTTGCCTCAGGCTAAACTGAGCCACATGTTTCTTATCTCCAACCTTTGATTATATCAATTCATACTATTTCATAGTGAATTTCCAGGAAAAAAAATAGGCAGTAAAGGACATCTCTTCTGTTGCAGAGAAAAATATTGAGTGACTAAGGTCAGTTTTTCTATATAGAAATCTCTACGAAACCTCATTAATTGGACAAAAAAAGGAGCACTTCTCCAGGCGTATGTGTGGAGTGGGAACTCCAGAAGATATTTTTAATATTCCAAGTGTTTAGTATTTATCCTCTGCCTTTCTTTCTTAGTTTTTTTTTTTTTTTTTTTTT
>VXAC01005884.1:322002-346439 GCA_013399225.1 Rhipidura dahli | reverse complement strand
TTTTTTTGGTTGGTTGGTTTTGGGGTTTTTTTGGTTCTATTTTGTTGGTTTTTTGTTTTTTGTTTTTTGGTTTTTTTTACTGTGGTGCTTAGGAAAAAAATGGAGGTATTTAAGAGATGATTCACGTAAACTGCATCTGATTAACACCTCTTAAGGATTTACTCAGCAAGAATCGAGTATTGCAGACTGTCATTCCTTTTTTATCACTCCTACTTGTTTGGAGGTTGCCATTAAATTTTCCTGCTCAAGCTGTGCATTTGTTAGCCAGTGGTTCTCTGTGGGCTGTGCTTGGTGCATACACCTCTCACTTACCTCTGTATTTGAAATTCACACAGCAAGAACTGCTTTCCAGTGCTTTCTATTTTTAGCCCAATTTTCCATCTGCCCTGTCAAGCTGAGTGGTTGTATAAACAATGATATGTTTTCCCAGCTTGGCTTTGATTCTCAATTAAAACACAAATACAAGGCAAAAAGGATGCTTACTCATTTTTATGTATCCTGAATGTTCCTGCACTCAAAGTATAAATTTTCTGTACAGTTCCCTGCAAGTAGGCAAATATAAAATATCAGTTCCTGTAGTTTCTGAAGGAACATAACTCCATAAATCTGAAATTTGCTTGCAGAGTGAAGATCTTGATAAAGGTTGGAAAGACTAGCCAACCAATATATGTATGCTTTTCCTCTTCTCCCCCTCTAATCTTTCTATTGGAAGAAAGATCCAGGGGAGTGGCAGAATTGCTAAAACTTGCAATGGATTACTTATTTTAGCATTTTAAAAGTTTTTATTTTACCCTGTGTGCTCTTAAAGGAAGATATTTTTAAGAGAACTATAAATATTACTCTATGTTTTTGCTACTTTTCCTACTGTCCTTGGCTGTTTGAAAATACAAAGTAAAATGAAAATGTAAGAAGAATTCAAGCATGAAAGTGTGCCTGCTTTTTCTGTATGGCAAGTTAAAGCCAAACATCATTATCTCCTTGGTTGCTTTTGAATATTGCACATATTCTTAATAGCTCATGAGTTATAAATTTTTGAGGTTTTGATCCTCTGTTCACCTCAGGAGTCTGAGCTGAAAAGCACTTGAGAAAATCAAACTTCAGAGTTAGGGGATGGGAAAGGTGGTGCTGTGAGGACCATGCAGAGCGTGGAAAGGGCTGGTTGAGAGGTGACCATGACTGCCAGGACTGTCAGTCACCGGCACAAATACTGATAACAACAACAACAACAACAGCACCTCTGTGTCATCAGCACTGCTTCCAGCACAAAGCCAAAACACAGCCCCACAGTAGATAGTATGAAAAAATTAACTCTATCCCAGGTGAAACCAGCACATAAATGAACACAAATATCTTTAAAAGTAAAAGTACGGATAGGAAAATATTCCTTACAGCTATAATCAATCTCCCCATTATATTTTATCAGAGTATTAGATTATGTATTACCTAAGAAAAAAAACAGACCTTGTCAGCTCAGCTTTCATTTTAGGTTTCAGAGCTCCCTCTGTGTGTAGGAAGGACAAAAAAAAAAAAAATTGTGAAAGTATAAAGGAAACTAAAATCATAGCACAGAATCATTTAATCCCTCTCATCTCCAAAGTGCTGTTGACTGGAGGGAAAAGCCACACTGCAAGGCAGGGTTGTTAAAGCTTATGACAATGGTCAGTGAAATACGTGTAAGTAGAAGCAGCCACCTCTTTGGTGCTCTCTTTAAATATGTAGAAGATGATAAACCTATTATTTCTTCTTTTTTTATAATGTTCTTATTATTCTGCTATGCAAACTCATTTTGTTTGTGAGATTAATTTTTTTAGGCTTTAAAGATTCGCCTTAAAGCACTTTCTAAGCTCAAAATTTAAGTGAAAAAAGGATGGGAAAGCAGTTTGTGTAATGCTAGTAAATCATAGGACTAGAATATAGTGCAAAATTATACTAACAAACCATTCATGGTATTAACAAAGGATTTAAAGAATGTCTTACAATAGGCATTTAAAAAATAATTGCTTTCCATTACATACAGGTAGTTAGCTCTCCTTGCTATGTCACCCTGTAGTCTAAAAGTCATGAGTGACTCAGATTTTATATTAAAATTTCAAAATATTATCAGTCACTAGAAAACTGTCTTCTACAATCCTGCACCTGACAGGCATCAGAGGAACTTTATTCCAAAAGCCTCATGGCTTTTAGCTCTAACTGTTGAACGAGACTGGACTATTAACCTTTAACAGATTTAAACAGACTTTTTAGATGTAATGAAGTAGGTGGATACATCAATCAATATTTTATTTGGCTATTTTATGTACGTGTTGGTAAGTTCCTTTTGCTTTATTAGGCTGCAATATGGTGTCTCTACGTTAATATATGTGCAAACATTTCTAGATGCTGCTGTAGGATATCGCCATCACCAGGCCACCTAAAGCTTGAAAGTATTAGCTTTTTATTCAAAAATCATCACAAAAGGAGCAAGCAGATCTGTACTGATGTACTTATGTAGTGAGTTTCATTTAATTTTAGTATGTGGTTGAATTTTGGAGATTGAAAGACAGGTTATTTATATCAAATTATTTTGGGATTGATGACTGAGAGCATCTTACGTGTTTATTTTTACATTCCTAAAGGAGTTGTAATTTCAGACATTCTGTATTTTGATTTTTAATAGTCTGTAATAAAACATTAGACAAAATATTTTTTACAACGTAAAAACAGTACAGAATGGATTATGGAAGCCTGCCTGCATCCCACTCTTAGAATCTGTTATGTGGAACATGAATAACAGAGATTTTATTTTGTAAATTTCATGAGGTAAATAAGAAACAGAAAGAATAGTTTTGATATATCTCCTTTCTGATTCTTGCTCTAGGGCACATTCTTTATGTACAAAAATAATTTGCGATTATGTCATTAAAGTGGTCATTTGAATGCTTACAGACCATTAATGAAGCAGTGTTAAAAATTGTTTGATTTTACTGAGAAAAAAAAACTGATTGCATGTTTTTATTGTTAGCCTTTTAAAAGAAAGTTTTGAATGCAAGAGAAATTGCTCTAGAAGCCAATTCAGTTACAAATCTTGAAGTAAAATAATTAATCTTATCTAATTCCTTCAGCTGAATTGACTAATATTACAGGAAGAGATTTTACTGAATAATTTCTAGCATGTTAAATGTAGAAGAAACTTCTGGTTTTCCCAAACCATGTGATGCAAACAATGGCCCACATCCTTGAAAAATTAAGCAAATGAACCAAGCAGGTCCATATGTTTACATCACTGGTTGATTTGTGTTAGAGAGACATAGGCTAGAGGACAACAATGTCATTGTATGCACAATACTTATTGCCTGTGTTTGCTTAATGTAACACCACCAGAAAAAAAATCTCAGCAGCTTTTCCATTTCCTTTTTGAAGCAGTGTGTATATATTTCATGGTGCAATTCACTATTTCTTCATTTTACCCTAGGTTACACAGAATTGGTGTATCTCAAACTGGTCAGGCACAACCTCATACTTTCCACAGTGAACTCCCTCACACTGGAAAAAATTTAGGAAGCGAGCACCAGCAATAAAAAGGTGTTTGTGATTGTCCATGGCTGAGGTCCTCCTGCGTGGTCTCATAAAGGAATACTACCTAGGTAGAGAGGAAAAGGGAATGTCTCAGTGGCAGAAAAAAAAAAAAAAAACAAAGAATTTTCAGATGATTCTGGCATTCAATACCCTTTCCGTTTCCTCACATGCTGTCTTCCTCACAACTGCATTTTTCTTCTCTCATATGTAGATAATAGTGTACTAAAAGGAACATTTAGACCAGGGTCTGCTCTATAGGTCTTTATGCTTTGCTTTTCATTTCAAATTCTGATTTCATTATTATTACAGTCCATTTCATAATAGATTTAGGTTAATTACTACAATTTTCCTGTGACAGAATTTGAAGAAAAGAAAATGGAGTAAAAAATTAAAACTCTAATGGAAGTTCTCCATCACCTGCAAGTATGGGCATTTGAGTGATGCTAAAAGTAATGAAACTATCTCTGAAATAATAAGATAAAAAGCAAAGCCTGGATGATAAAATTGACTCAATATCGAATCATCTGCCATTGGCATACTGATAGAAGAAGGAGGATTTATTAATTGTTTTTAATGCATACAAACACATTGTTATATTGAATTTGAATATGTTAGATTTGATGAAAAAGTTGAAGAGGTTCTCTCTTAGAAAGTGACATTACTTTCAAAGTACCTTTTTTTCCGTCACTTAGAAGAGATAGTCAGATAAAGAGTTACCAGAACTTTTACAGTGCTTTTGAGATTGTGTGCCAAAGGAGTGTGCCGATAAAGGTACATTTCCAACTTTTCACTGAGCTTTAGATTACCAATAAAATACGTTTCCTAAGATGTAGGGCAAATTCAGAGTATCTGAATACATATCATATCTGCAGATTTGAAGGCATTTGAGGCCAGAGGTACATTAAACTCAGTAAGCAACTTGTAGATTCGTTTTTTAAATAGAGTTCATTTTTTAAAGTTAGTTTATTTGTGAGGAGATTTTACTCTGCTGAGTCATCTGACCTTGAAGAAGAGCAGCTGTTGACTTTCCCAATCCAAAGCTATTTCACTGCAACAGCTAAATTGCTGGCACAGTTTTGAGGGTGGACAATTCAGGATGTAAATGGAATATGAAATAGTGCATTTCCTTGACTGTCTCTCATGAATTTCTTTCTTCAAGTTAAATAACCTTCCTCCCGCAGGCAGACAGATACAAACATGGACCTGATTTATCTCAGTATCTAATCATAGGTAAAAGGCATTGCTTGTTCCCATGGTAACTGCAGTTCAGTACATTCATTAACCTTTTTCTCATCAGAATCCTGTTATTATTCAGCACAAAAAACTTCTTGTGATACCAGTAAGAACTCTAATATTTGTAGGTCTTAATGCTTTTCTTCTGCCTAATCTAAGAAATACCAATTTTCAGAAGTCCACTTGTTCACTATAAAACTTAATTTCAATATAGATTGTATTGGGGCTGTTCTTGAGCATTATTTTTGTATGCTGCACACAGAAAAAGGTTCTGTTTCCATCTATTTTGACAGGCTCAACTCTTCAGAGTATTTGTCTCTCTAATAGGAGATGTTGATTCCACTGGCATTTCTGGCAGAAACCTAAAACACAAGAGAGCCAGCATGTCTGTTCTTGTCTCAGAAACAGAAAATTTATTGTAGAGGGAGAAAAGTGCTGCAAATAGTCATTTTGATTTTTTTTAAAAAAAAGCTTTTCTGGTGAAAAAGGAACTGATAACACAAGTTGCAACCTTTCCTTATACCACTATGTAGGACCTGAGCTCAATCTTCGGGAGATATTTGCCTTTCACATGTCTTTATTCTGCTGTTTGTAGAGCAAAGATGGGACTGTATTTTCCAGGTTTAATGTGTTGTAAGGTTTGAAGTATTAGGTGTCTATGACTCCATTACCAGAGCATGAGAGTATTAGACACTTTGAATGGGTTTTTTCTTCAGTATTTTATATGTAGGCGTATATTCTCTCTGTGTATATATATATAGGGCAGTAATTTTTTATAGCTTTTCTGTGCCTATCCATAAACTACTGATAACTCAAGCAAAGATAGAAGTTATTAGGAGTAAACCAACAAAATAATAGGTCTGCATTTGTATTTTAAAAACCTTGTGAATTGAGGAACATATATTATGAAACAGTTCCATCATTTGATATGACACAGGGAGTTCTGTATAAAATGTAGCTCAGACATAGCGAATGATGAGAAACACAAAATACAAACTAACAATATTGTTAAAAAAGTACAAATGAAGGATTTTTCCGGCATTTATGTAACTTAAAAAAAATGTAAGTGCTGCACAGACTTTTATAGTTATTTTTTAGGAATTCAAACCTTATTAATCTTTCATCCTGCAAAAGCAAAATGCAAAACTTGTTTGAGATTTTAATTACTGTAATCATAATTTAAAAAGAAAGATAAGTAATATTAATTTCATTCTGAAATTTCATGGGTATGAATTAGGCAATAGACATGCAAACAAACATAAAGACATTTTAAATGGTTGTGTTTTCTGTTGGTGAAAGAAGCATCTAAAAAGAATCTTTTTCAGACACTTGTCTCAAATGGCCTTCCAACTGATCTATGAAATCACCACTACATTATGTAGTAGTGGAAATATTTAACCTACAGCTCACTATTCATTAAATCTACTGATTACGCCCAACTAATAAATTTTCCTCTCAAGCTTTTCCCTATCACAGTACACAGAATTCTCCTACTAAATGATTAAACCTAACTCCTTTATGTCTGCATCTCAGCCTGCGTGATCATTGCATATAAAACTAAGTGTCTGAATAAATTTATATTTGTTGTTATCCTAGGAGAAAAGCCAACTTGTACTTGGTGAATTCCTGAGCAATTTTCTATTCTTTCATAAATTCCTGCAGCATTTCTCCTTTTTTTTTCTTCCCGTGTTATAAGGGGAATATTGATAGTTTACTGCGAAAATCTTTCCTTCCAAATATTACTGAAGTTTCATAAAACTAACTTCACTATAGCCTCAGGCACCTTTGGGTCTAAAAAGTTAAAATCAAAATAAACGTGTACATGTTTTTGAGTTTAAGTAAACAACAGTCTCTTAGGAAGAGGAGGAGAAGGAAGATAGATGGAGACTAACCTTTAAATTCAGAAAATGTGCTATATATTTATACAACACTCTCTTCAGCAGCCATCCACTAAACAAAATAGTAATTGCCTAGTAAAGTTACTTGCATTCTTTGGGTAGTTTATAGATTTACTGCGGTTCCAGGGAGGCTGAGATAATGTTGACTATGACTGTGTCCTGAGCAGGATCCTCTCAGGGTCTCTGATCAAATAAATGTGTTCTCTGTACTCAGTAGCTGCCTGACTTTGGCTGCCAGTCCTCTCTCCTCCACCTTGCAGCACGTTACTGCCTGCAGCTTATCAGCCCAAACCTCTGCGCCTGCTGCTCTGATAGGTTTGACTCCCAGCTATCTCCTATCTCTGCCTGCCTGTAGAAGTTATTATGTGATTACATGCCTGCTACATTTCCAGATTTTTATCTAATATTGTATATGCATCAGTTTTCAGGATGCAAACTGCATGTTAAGTGAATTTTAAATCAGACTAGTCACTCCTATGCACAATAGGAGATTTAAAAAACAGATTACACTGTCGTTGTGAAATGTAAGGGATGTAAAAAATTTCTATCTAAATGAAAAGCATTCTTTATTTATTTTAACCCCTCCCTCTCCCATATTTTTTCTCGAAGGAAACACTTTTCCATGAATGTCTCACCTTGTGCTAGAAAATGTTTATTCCTTATATTTAGTCATAAATTCCCATGTTTCAGGTCATGTTTTCGACTCTGTGCACCTCTGAAGAAGATCTGCATCTATTTTCTCTGTATCCTCTGGTCAGACATTGATAAGGAAAGTCTGCCTGACATTTCTCCTCTTGCAGCTAAAGAGGCCCAGCTTCCTCCGCCTGGAATTATCCAGGTTTAATGAATCACTCAAAAATTCTTCTGAGCTGTAGACTTGGAGGGTTTTAGATTTGGAGAGCCTTCAACCATACACTTTCGTGTCACACACCGCTTAGTTCATATCCTTTATATTATTCTGAATAATTTAAAGGTGAAAAATTATGAATGTGCTCTAAAAGATTGACAAAGGTGAAACAAAGCATTGATAGTTCTTCATCTCAGTTTATTAAATTCTAGGGTTCCCACAGGAAGCATTAAGGGAAGAATATATCTCATGTATGTCTAGCTTATCAAAGTTTATTCTTCTAGGTGTTGGTGCAAGATCAGTGGTTGATACTAAAAATTTACATCTCTGGATCTATTTCAAGGAATTTTTAAATTGTACCTTTTGTTTCAAAATGTAGATTGTCATTCAAGAATATGAATAACTGTTGGACTCCAGATGTTTGCATCTTCAGATGTGTTCCACAAATCAAGTCAGTTACTTGAATAGTTATGCATTGATACAGGAAAGAAAGCGTTGAATTCCAGCTTTATGTCACTTTTACATGTGTTGTTTAATAACTTTTTTTCATGGTCTTTTTAAATTTCCTTTTAAATAATTCAAAATCAGTTATCTTTGGAATCAGCCTGACTGAAGGAAGTGCATTAAAGTAAGAATTGTTTCTCTTACAGGAAGAACAGAATTTATGACAGCCAAGGGATGTTCCAAATCAACAGAAATATTTTAAACTACATGTTCATAGACAGTTTCTGAAGACTGTTTGTGTCCTCTGTGGAACAGGTGAAATGCACAGGAGGAAAACTTGGTTTTTTCCTTCTTTCTCTCCTAACATTATTCTTCTTGTAAATGTCATAATTCAGTAATTGGAGGAGTTTTTCCCTTGTTTGCTGCAGCCCTAAAGATTTTTATCTCCAGGAAGAGAAATATTATGGGAACAAAGTCCTAGCTCTAGTCAGTGATCCTTCTGCTGTTTAATATCTTATCTTTTGCATCTGAATTTTCTTTCATTTCTTTGGGACATGTTTTTTTTATGAAAGTTTAGGACATATGTTCAGCTACACCAAAATATGTTTCTTGGAAGAAGTGAATTTTAATGGACATATTTCCTTTAATTTTTTCATACCCATAGTTTTTCTTTACATATTTTCTTGCTATATGTAAGATATACCATGAAAAAGGATTTTATTCATATTACTTCAAATTAAAATAAGCCAAAGTTAAAGAAAAACCCCAGCCTTTGAGGGTATTAGTCATTTTATTCAAAATAGGCCAAAGTTAAAGAAAAAAAAAACAACTTTTGAGAGTGTTAGTCATTTTATTCAACTCTTCTACATGGTTTTTGAAATCAAATAATTATACTTTGACTAAGTAGACAGTCAATATGAAATTGAAATTAATGGAAAGTTCACTGGTGATGTATAAAAATAGAACTCAGTATTTAGAATGGTATGGAATTGAACAGAAAAGAATAGAAGAGACTATTTTCAATTGGAAGGGACATTCAGCAATCATATTGTCCAACTCCCTGACCATAAGTTCAGCATGTTGTTAAGGGCATTCTCCAGATGCCTCTCTAACACTGACAGGCTTGGGATACTGAACATCTCTCCAGGAAGCCTTTTCCAGGGACACACCACCTCTTGGTGAACAAATGTTTGCTCGTGTCAGTTCTGATCCATCTTTGAAGCCATGTCCTACCCCTGGGTAGCTGGGAGAAGAGCTCAACTCCTCCCTGTCTACTTCCTTCCCCTTTGGAAGCTGTAGAAAGGAGCAAGGAGGTTGTCCTTCAGCCTCCTTTTCTCCAGACTAGACCAACTTGTAACCCTCAGCAGCTGCCCTCCTCAGAGACCTGCCCTCCAGCCCTTGTCCCAGCCCTCCTCTGGACACATCCTTCTTAAGTGGTGGGCTCCAGAGTGCTCACAACAGTCAAGGTGAGGTCACACTAGAGCTAAATACAGCATTTTATTTTGACATAAAACTGTGGGCAGGAAAATAAACCAAAGTTCCAGACTAAAAAAATCTATAGAAAATCGATTTTAACAAGCAGGTATGTTATTTGATTTTCCTCCAATTTAATACCATAAACCAATATTTTCTAATGTATTGCTTGAAAGAATATACAAGGAGTGGCCTATCAACTAGGATTTATTTTTTGAGGGAAACTGTTCATATTGATTTTCAGATGCTCTTTAGAATATATTCTAACTGTAGTCATATTTTAAATGTTATTAAAGAAAACTTCCCTTTAAGATTTTTTTTTCTTTAAAATTTTGCATGTTAGCTTTGAATGCAAGAGATGCTTTTCATTGATTATATTATTACTCATAATTAATTGTTGATGCAGCAAAGGCAAACTAATATAAAGACACCTTGAATTTTAACTTTTTTTGTAAATGAAGATGAAGCCTACAACTGAAGAATTAGGGTTATGTAAGTCTGCTAATCACCCTTGCAGGGGGATGCTTCAGTAAGGTGCTGAAGGAACTCACACACAGACTGTGAGAGCAGATCAATCTGTTAACAGTGTTTTCTTTTAAACATTTCCAGGGTATGAAAAAGGAAGGAGGGAATATAAAATAAAAGGAATCTTTTCACCTCTCTGATTGCTGAGTATAGAACTTTGGAGTGAAAGATGCTTTTGTCTTGAGAACCTGAGGTAATGCAGGTGATTGTTCTGCTTTAAAAAAAAACTATTTTAAAATAAGGAAAATTTTACGAAATGGAAAATAATTCTACTGTTGTTCAGGGTCCCATCCAACCTTGCTTAGGATATTTCTGGGGAAATCTACGTCTTTTCTGGGCAACTCAAATTAGTTCAGCCCGGGATCATTTGGTTTATTAAGGGTCTGGGTATCTTCCATGTGAGGAAAAATTGAGAGATATGGGATTCCAGCCTGAAGCAGTGAATGAAGACACTCTTCTTCTCAGCAATATCTGATGGCAGGAACAAATTGTAATGGCTACAGACAGAAACACATGAAATTTCATGTTAATTCAAAGAAATACTTTTTTACTTGCAATGCTGGTCAAACACTGCAACAGGTGGCTCAGAGAGGCTGTGAAGTCTCTGTCTATGGGGATCTTCAAAACATGACTGAACACGGTCCTGGATAACCTGCTGTGGCTGACCCTGCCTGAGCATGGGGTAGACCAGCTGTTCTCAAGAGATACCTTCAATTTCAGTGATTCTGTGATTCTGTTTTCCCCTTCTGCCTCATCAGCCCAGAATTTGGTATTAACCTTGTTTATTTCCCTTTGGGTAAAAGTCACACAATCATTAAAAATAAAAACAAAACAGAAAAGCCTGCAAAACAAAACCAAAGGAACAAACCCCAAACAACAAGAACAGGGAAAAAAAAAAATCAAAGTGACTATAGCATGAAATATAGGCAAACTAAGCCACTCAGAAACAGACTAAAGGATTATGGGGTCTAGATCAGTAGTCTTTAAATGTGTTTCTTTTATCCTAGTATGTGACCTAGATGTATCATATTCCGTTTGTTTATATGATATCCCTTGAGGGGTGCTTAGTACTTCCTCAGAGATTCTTGTTGGTCCTCAGGGTAACAGAGGAACTCTGACAACAGTTCTTCCTTGGTTAAATGCATGCACAGCAACTGTATAGAATTTTAGCATTTTTGAAAGGTATCTTGACATGCTCACTACCCCAGCTGCTATCTGTAGATGTAACCAGAGGGTAGGAAAAAGAGACTCTGGTATTTTTAAGGTAATCCATTGAGACATAAAGAAGTTTTTCAAATGTTCAAGATCACCTTAAAGCTTATATAACAAATAACTTTTTAGAAAAGCTGGAATCTCATACTGAAGACATTACGTGTTGTACATGCAATGTAGCAGAATAAATGGCAACATTATTCATAAATGAAATATATTTTCCTTTTGCGGTTAGACCACCATTCACTTTAATTTAATCAATTTAATTAAATGGAAATAGTGGCATAATCCCTCAGGGAGTGTGTGCTTTGCTTATGAAGTATTCTATCAAAAATATTTGAAATCTGAGCATTTTTCCCTCAGTAGATGTGAAGAGCATATTTAAATATTAGCTCCCAGAGCTAATATGATTTCCTGGCTGTGTCAAAATGGCAGGTTTTGTTGAGAAGAGACAGGATAGAAACAATGGGAGCAGTAAATTTATTTGCATATAAAGTTCCCTTTTAATTGTATATCATAATTTCAGACTGATTTATAGGATAATTTCTTGCCTAAATGACACAATAAGCTTTACCTTAGGAAATGATTTTAAATTTCCTTGAGATCAATTAATTGTGGAAGAGAGAAAAAAGCTCTCAGAGCGCCATTTGTTTGTAATTCAGCAAATTATTGTGTAATTTGGCTGCTATTTTCTGTAATAATACAAAAGTCTAAAAATAACATTTTCTGCTTTAGAGGTTGTTGGTGGGAATGTCAAAATTGTAAGTCATTATACTTACAGGCTGTTAGTAAGCAGAATGCTGTAGTTTTAATTTTTTGTTTTAATTTCTATATAAAAATTAAAGTTCTCAAAAAAATTGTTTAAAGAAATAATTTCAAAGACTAAGTTTTCAAATTATTTAAATTAAACACAAATATGAAAAAAATTTTGTTCTTCTCAGTTATGCTTTGCAGAACAGATGAACCAAGCCTTGTTGTAGGGAATAGAATGAGCTCTAAACTGAGTTTCAGGAATTGTGATGACTTCCTAATTTGATTCAACTAATCAGTATAGACTCTGAACAAACAGAGACGAAAATGAGGATGGAGGACCACAAATCTCCGTGGGTGGAATCCAAGTACATGGAACAGGACATCCCTGACTTGTCATCCTGTAACCTGATGTCATCTCTCACACCATCAAATTTTCTCTGCAAAACTTAAAAATTTTGTGCACAGGGAAGTGGCAAGGATAACAGATGTGGTGGAAATATTTTAGAATCATAGAAACATTTGGGATAAAGGAAACCTTGGAAGGTTTTCTGACACAATTCCCCTCTCAGAGCAGGGTCAGTTTTGACACCACAGCAGGTTTTTCAGGTCATGCACAGTCAAATGCCATGCATCTGAAAGGATGGAGATTCCACAGCTTCTCTGTGCACTTTTGGATATACCAGAACTACTCCAGGCTTTTGGGAAATTCAACCAAATTTAACATATCATTTTCAGTGGAGCAGGAGCCAATCTGCTGAAGGTAGGAATGTAATATTTTAGAAGTACTTTGCAGAAAAGATGCATATTAATACACATACACCTCAGCACCTCGATGTCCTGGGCATTTTTACAGCTTTGGTTTGAGTTTGGAAACCTAATCCACTGTGGGAAGTCACTAGTGTGCATTTATGGTGTCTGATAAAGAAAACAGGAAGTTGTATAACTGATATGAAAGATCCCATTTGGTATGTCTCCTGCAGTACAATGAAAAACCACACATGCACTTGTCAAAATGTTTGGTTTCTAGCTTGCATGTGGCTTGGTTTTCTGTTTTTTAGGATTTCTGTCCTACTAAATATAACATTCTTAAGAGGAAAAAATACCCCACACCTAAAAAACCCCAAGCCTTCAGTCCCAATAATTATGCCAATAATAATACTGTCATTGTCACTGTACACACAGAGCAGAAAACAAGTGCAACTAAGGAGACTATCACAAAAGATTTTAAAGACTAAAACTAAAACTACACAGAATTAACTCTGCTTTATCACTGCACTGATCTCAAATGGGGAAATAGTCTCTGAACAAAGCCTGATGAAACTCTGATCATATTTGACTGATGGAAATGTTTTGTGATTAGGAATGATGTTTACTCTGCATTGGTTTCAGTCTGTGTTTAATCAGTGCTGTGGAAAAGAGAAAGAACAGGTGTTCCTTAAGGATACCAGTAACATATGGGACTTAAGTCAGAGGCAAAGAGAACTGGGACTATGAATTACATGGATGACAGTAATTCCTTTCCCTCTTGACTACCTAGGTACTTCTCTTGCTGCTTAGCATTAGCAAGTTTTTCACACTGAGCTTCCAACTCTTAAAGACATAACATTCAAGTAGAAGGTTGTTTGCAGGCTAAGAAGCCCCTGGAGATCCCATCCTTGCCTTTGAGCATTAGTGTAACCTCTGCACTGAGATTTTACTGAGGTATTTTAAGACATTGTAGTGGTTTAACCCAAGACAGAAATTAAGTTCCACAGAGCCCCTCAGTCTCTGCCCAACACCACTCCTCTGGCAGGGAGGAGAATTAGAAAGAAAGGATAAAAGAGCAATCAGCCCTTTCCAAGTAATTCCTCCAAGTTTATGCTTTGGGCATGATGTGTGTGTGGAACATCCCTTTGGCCAGTTTGGCTCTGCTGTCCCTGCTGTGCTTCTTCCCAGCTTTTTGTGCACTTCCTCACTAGCAGAGCGTGCAACACCGAGAAGTCCTTGACTTAGGGTAAGCACAATGTAGCAACAGCCAAAATATCCATGTGTTATCAACATTATTCTGACACTGAATTCAAAACAGAACACTGCACCAGTTACTAGGAAAAAACAACTCTGACCCAGCCAAATCCAAGAGAGACACCTGCCCATAATTAAGTAGTTGTGAATCCACTGTTTGAATCTGAATAAGATTTATTGATTTAGGAGGAATTCTAGATTAATCATCTATCTACAGGTCGTTTTGTGATCCTGTCTTAGGTTTTTGTAAGACAGCATTCTTCACACAGCAAGGTAGTGTTTCTTTGTGGGCAACGTTTTTGGAAACTGGGATTACATCTGTTTCTCTTCATGTGTAACTCACGTAGGTTTGGTTTTTCAGCACTCCTTTAGACTGTGTCTTTTGTCTACACAATTAACTTGTTTGGACCATTTTGTGTTTACTGTTTTCAAAGTATCATTACTCATTTCTGCAGTGAATTTCTCTCTAGATTTGCCTACTTACAACTTGTGTCTCTGGAAATTGCAGAGGGATGGAATCACATTTTTACGTGAAAGATCTCGTGCCCCCCTATATTACTGCTGGGTCAACAGCTGATCATCTCTGTGCATGCTTGAGATTGAAAGATTTTGAATGGGATATTTATTTAATAAGTGTTATTAAATTGAACAGACATATTCAGAGGGTTTCGATAGTGTTTATTTTCCTTCTTTCATCAACATAACCAAAACCAATTTCTTTTGTGCAAGTGATGCAGTTGGAAAAAATACTTTTTATTCATAGAAAAAAATGTTGAAAAGTAAGAGAGGGATATTGTATTTAAAAACTTCAGCTTCAAGCATATTTCACTATATTTTGACTTTTTAATTTTTTTTTTTCTTTACATTAACTGAAGATTTTGTTGCACTTTCAATTTACTTAATGTAAAACATTTAGAACAACTTTTGAGTATTAGTGCCTCTAAATATACAACACAAAACATCAAAATATGAATTCCTCTACCAATAACTTTAATTAAGCACAATCTTGAATATTAGTGTGAAAAAAATTGCTTTAACAATGTACCCACACATCTTTGAATTAATTTTATGCCCTGTGTGTACTTAGCCTGTCCAATCTATGGAAATTATGTTTTTTTCTTTACTTAGGCTTTCTGAATGATACACATATTAGTATAATGGGTGTCATACTGAGATGTTAATAGCATTCCTGCAGGTTTTCTCTTTGTTGGTAAAATATTTTTTAAATTTTGCATATTATGCCATTTTCTTGCTTTGAAGTAGGGTTTTTCTCACTGGGGAAGATTTTACAATATATTTTAATTAAGTATAAATGCATTTAGTTCTTATTCATGGTTCATAATTATCAAATTATAATTTTAAAACACAACTGAAAAATAATAAATCCTCCCACACCAGTCTCCTTGCTTTAACCCAGGGGAAAAATCAAAAATAGTTTTAAGCAAAGTTCCAAGGAGGGTTAGAAGACAAACCTGTTAGACACATCAAAGACTGTTAAATTGCATTACAAGACCAAAAAACATAAGAAGATCATTTGTTGTGGAGAAAATTCTGTCACAGTTCTCAAGAGACATCATCTGCTCTTTCCATCTGCTCATCTTTGCGCAGCTTGGCCCTTGCTCCTCAAATGTGACTTGTGAAACCACAGACCTGCTCAGTGATGCTTTCTTTCCCTGGTATGTACCCAGCTAAAAAGGCTTTTGAAATAATTGCAGGGCTCTGTGGTGATGCCTGAGCTGGCTCTGAAGGGATTAACTGTGGGTTTGAGAACAAAATAGCTATACAGGCATTGAGGTACGTCAGCAACATATGAACTCCTCAGCTCAAATATGCTAATTAGCCTTGTAAAGAAGCAGTGCTAATTAGTCTGCACGGAATGACCCACTATTACTGCTTCTGGGACCTGACATTCAATTATACGTATGGTGTGGCTGTTCTGTCTTACTAGGTTTTTCACATTTCTCTCTAGAGTGGCATAGACAACCTTACAGATTTACCACATCCCCTTCTTCTTCACATTTTAAGTCTTTCTTTTTTTTTTTTTTTTTTTTTTTTTAATGTGACTCTCAGACACATCCAAATACACTGCATGCCCTTTTTGGTTTTCACTTGGGTCTGTTATTTCACTGCAAAAAAAATTTAAATTGTATCATGATCCTGGTTGTTTTCTGTGTTTCTTCATCAGGTGAATGACATCTAATGCTCTGAAGACCACTGCTCATTTTTTTCACCAATGAAAGCAGTAAATTATTGGAAAAACTAATAGGCAACACCATTGCTCTGCTTCATGCTAGGAAGGATAGTACTGTAGGGAGAGCCTGAGGTCTTAAAAGATGAAGCAATCTAAGCTAAAATGAGGAAAACCAAATTTTACCAGATGTTGAGCTCTGGTACATATTGGTATGTTCACCTTGCATACTGTGTGAAAACATTTTCTTGAATCAAGCTATTTCTGTGTGTCACCTGAATAGGTAGTACACAAAGCAAAACTTGGCAGTCACTGTCTCATTCAAAGTCAGTGAAATAGAATTCTTTAAACATCTGGAAATGTTTATGAAATACAGACTCGCATTTAACTAAAGTTAGTGGAGACTGTTCTGTAAGATTAATAGAAGTTTTTACCATTTTGCAGAGGGCAACAATGTCTTTTGCAAACAATCCTGCCTGAGTTGTTTAAAGAGGAGCATTACCCAGGTGGAGGGAAAGAAACATTCCCCTTTATTTGGCCACACTTGAAGTATTGTGTCCATTTCTGGGTGTCTCGTGGCAGTAGAGACCTGGACATACTGGAGAGAGTCCAGTCAAGGGCACTGAGGTGTTTAAGGGTCTGGAACAGCTCACATACAAGGAACAGATGGGAGCTGGGACTGTTCAGGGAGGGTACTATAAATGTATGTAAACACCTGAAGGATGACTGCAAAAAAGACTCATCCAGGCTCTTTTCAGTAGTGTTCAGTGACAGGACAAGAAAAAAAGGACACAAATTTAAACACAGGAAACTCAGTCTGAACACAAGGACAGCCTTTCTAGCTGTGAGGATGACTGAACACAAGCACAGGTTGCCCAGAGGGATTGGGATTTCCCTCCTTGGACATATTCAAAAGCCATCTAGACAAGGTCCTGGGCAACTGGCTGTAGGTGGGCCTGCTTGAGCAGGGGGTGACCTACAAAGTTCACTTTCAACCTCAAACATTTTCTAATAGTGTGAAATTATGGTAATAAACTCACATTTGCCTATCTAAAGAGAAAAGAAAAATGATATCTAATTATTATTCTGCTGTCCATTAATCTTTCTGGCTGACAAAAGCTCTTAAAAACTCATGAATGGCACCACAATTTCCATCAGCAATAGAGAAAAACCCACATAATCGGGGTGGAGGGGAAAGGGCTGCATGAGCACAAGTTTCATATCTCAGCCGTGTTGTTGCTTTGTCATACAGAAGAGATGATTTAATAAAAAAAGTGTGAAAAGCCTCCCAGTAGCAGCAGTCTCCTCTTTGGGAAACAGTTATGAATGACAGTCTCAGACATATTGCTATGAAGAGAGCCTCAAGCCCTGTCATGAGGGATCTCATAAAGCTTTCCCTTCCAGTGTGTTTCTCTGGAAAAATATCTTCTATCTATATCGTGTTAAGGGAAACAAACCTAAATGTAAACATGCCATGTTGCTTTGAAAGTCACATATCAAGAAATCTTCTTTCACCTCAGTTTGTCGTATTTATTCAGGGTTAAATCAGTATCTGCTGTGTTGACTTCTCAAAATTCAGCAGTTCTATTCTGTTTTAACTATTCTTATACCAAAAATGTAATACAATCCATAATTTTATTGAAATTAGTCCCTGTCCATGGCAGAGGAGATGCAACTTGGTGGTCTTTAAGGTCCCTCCCAACACAGGCAATTCTGTGATTTAGGAATATGAAAGAAAAAAAAAAAATCTCATTTTTGCATTTTAAAATCCTTGTGCATTACATTTTTACTGAGATTATCTTTAGATTGATTTTCCTCCCAGTATAACATCAGGTTCATAATTTCTTCAACTTTCTTAATTAACAAGTCATGCCTCATGATCCTTCTCATTTGTCAAAATTATAATTCTACAAAAACATATATTTAAAAATATCTTTACTGTCCTTAGAATTTTTTATTCTTCTGAAAAAAATTTAGTGCATTTTTTATTTTTTTCTTTTTACTCAGGTGATAGTCAACAAAGTTGTTTTATGGCTGAACAAAATCCATGAAGTGAGTCAATGACAGGGTTTTGAAAGTAGGATGGATATTGTTTTAGTGAATAAATCAAACTCGTATGGCAGTCAATTTATTCCAGAATTTTCTTTGTCTCCCTAGGCTGTACTTTTCTCTTAATCGTATCACTTACTCTACTGGCAGTTCTAATTATGGCTGTTTTGTCTTGATTTACAGCGTACAAATATCCCCATTTGGAATGTATTTAAAGCCAAAGATAGTAAATCATAAATCATTATCAATTAACAGTTTATAATGAGAAAAAATTGACTTCTTACTAGTAATTACTAAACATTGTGACAAATGTGTTGCATAAGCAAAGTCCTGTTATTAGCATGACATTGTCATAGAAAATCAAAGCAATATCATGATTTCTTCACAACCCTAGGAAGGTATTTATGGATCTTGTGCAGATATATAACCTGGGTTGAAGAAAATGTCCAGTATATACTTTTACATATATACAGTAAAAAGAGATTGATATTATCTCTTAATAGATAAAATTTTCTTGAATATAGGCTTAATTTAGTGTATACCTTATGACACCTTTATGAATATTTTCCTGACTTGGATGCTATATAGAGTGTATAATTTTTCATATATTATGTTAATTCTCACCAAGCTGAAAAATAATTGCTTAGCTTAAAAAGATTGTAAAATATGATCTTTGTATGTAGAACAAGGAGTTTATATAATTTAGATTTTGAATGAGAGATAGTAAATAAACACATTCTAAATCCTAAAAAAAAAAAAGGAAAAAATATTCAAAATCATTTAACAGTAGGAGGTGTGGGTGGGCACACTCTGAGACTTATTCTGTCAACTCTACTGGTCAGAGAGAATTTATTAGTTTTAGATTAAGAGGTCTGACTCTGAAATAATTGTCCTTTGATTTGTTTCCCTTTGCTCTATATTTGATGCAATAATATATACTTAACAGTAAACACTTTTTTTTAAATGGAATTTACATGAGTACTTACATGAGGTCACTGTTTTATTGGCTATCACTGATCCTGATCTTTTAAATCAAGAGACTTAGAAACAGATATTTATGTATTCCCTTCTCCAAACAAAATGTGTAAGGGAAGCAAAGAACTGGAAAGAAGTGTAGATTTCTTATCATCTATCTTTTACAATATTGATAGGAAAAAAACACGGCCCAAATGAGCTGAGTAAGGATCTGAATTCCAGGCATAGTGGTTCTCTCCTTCCAAGTGGAACAGAAAATCTGATTATCTTTGTGGGAGAGAGCCACTGAAGCCATTTTTCCAGGCACATCCTACTGGAAGTGAACAGAGAATGATTTGGCCCTATTTATCATATTTTAAGTGTAAGGTGAGGGGACAGGAAACTGCTTAAATTTTGTGGTCCACGCACTCAAAAAACTCTGAACTGTCCTTTAGGAACACTGAATGTGTTTCTGAAAAGTGTTCATCAGGGTATATTAAAGTGAAAACACATATGACATGTTAATTAAAGAATGGCTGAAACCTATGAAGTTAAAATTATTATATTTGCCAAAAAATTTCCTGCAGTTTTATAAGTAAATTGCTTAAAATGTAAGTATATAAGTATATAAATATATCTAAATATAAGGATAGATATAAATACATCAGCATATATGTAAATATAAGTATAAAAATAGAATTGTTTTATAAATAAATTGCTTTAAAAACTCCCAGTAAGGAAAGAGGTTGTTAGGAGATACTAAGCATGCAGATTTACAATTATTTAAAGATGATATTTTAGCCATGGAATTTTATATTTTCAAAATGAAGGAAGGTTGATCTGTTGTGAAAGATTTTGCTGGACATAGTTTTTATGTTCAGGAAGAAAATGAAATAATAGGGAAACGATAATGAAAAATTTGGTGCTGTTTTCAATTTTGAACAGAGTGTAAGAACACCAATACACACTTGGATTTTTTTCTCATCTTTCTCCTTTGCCTTTCCTGTGCTGGCATATTTGTACCTTGTTGTGTTTAATCCTTTAAATTGCTCCTCAGTGTTTGTATCCTGCTGCTAGATTTTTATCCACCTACATTGTTAAATAGATAAATTTCTAAATCCTGACAAAATAAAACCTATGTGGCTAATGTTTGATTTCTATCTATGGTTCAGTGTAATTTAGCCCCTGAAATCAGAAAGTGGACATATGTAAGTCATGACTTATGACTGTCAGAACATACTGGGAAGCTGTCCCGTGTGTATAGGCAGCCTGGGTTATTTTCAGGCATTTCAGCACATTTTCTGTACCTATGCTGATCTAAAAAAGAAATGAAGAAAATAAATGGTGGGGTTTATTTTCATAAAGAGTTTTTGAAAGTGGTCACTCCAAACTGCTGTTTTTTTAATGAAAACATTCAAATTTTATGTTGTGCAAGATAAATATAACTTCACCTCTGCAACCAAGGTCCTAAGCAGAGTGCTAGAGACATCATAACAAGTTGAACGTACAGGACATCCAAAAGTTTGTTTTGTCCATGTGCTGCAGCACAGTTTGCCTTTGTCTGGATGTATTTTTCATTTCAGAACAAATGACTAGAGGGAAGGTATTCTTTCAAGTTTGTTTACTCCCCTCTCACTTCCATAGCACAGCAAAGAAAGTTCCAGTAATGGGAATGATCCAAGGTTATATATGTGGTGAGCAGTGTGAGGGGCTGGAAGGAAGAAAGATAATTATAAATAGAAATATAATGTAAAAAAGGGAAACCCCCTGCCCTTCACATCTGCATGCAGTAGAAGTGTGTGGAGGGAAAATTAATGCTTTCACAGGAACTGAGCAGGAGGCTAATTGGGATATAACAATTCACTGTGAAATTAATTGGGATAACACTGATTTGTATTGTAGTATTTGATGTGGCAGTTTGAGATTGTATCCTCAAATAATGGTGCAAAATAATTATTCCAATGGAACATGGTCTATCACCTTGGATATTTTCAGGAAAGCACACTGGTTATAGCAGAGCTGATTTGTTGTTCCAGTCAGGAAAGTAGCAACTGTCAAATTTTGCAACATAAAATATTCAGCCTCAGTTAATGAACAGCACTGGCTTAAATTATGACAAATTATAACTCAAATTTTGCCAAATTTGAGCGCAGTAGAAGGTTAATGAAAACACACACAACAGCATACAAGAGATATGTGTTTGGCTGCATATGTGTGCATGCAGAATATGTAGGACTGCACATATTCTCCTGTACAGTCAGCCCTAGTCACCCTGTGCCCATCTCTTCAAGCTTTGGACTAAGACAATGACCCCGTTGAGGGCCAGTGTGCAAGAATTGTATTCTTATGCATTTTCTGTCCTCGTCTACTCCTGTCCTGTTGTGTTTCACTCATCCCTTTATGCTGCAGTGCTTGTGCACTGTACACAGTACAAGAAAAATGTAATACTCAGAGAAACTTTATGAGGGACAGAAAGTTCTGAATGGATCCCAGTGGGACAACATGTAAGCCACTTATCCTCCCTGATCAAATTAATTACTGCTTGATAAATCACGTGTATATTAGACATATGAGGAAAATTGGGTTAGCAGTCTATATTTCTGTGTAAATGCCATTAAGTTATTTTCTTGTACAATTTTTCACCCAGTGCAATTCTACAGAGTGAGAAACCACACAATGTTCATTCTTTTTTCTATGGTAGCGATAATTATTTTAAGTAACTCCATGCTTTGCAGCACAAAATAACTGAAGAATGGAATTGTGGCTTTAAGTCTGACAATGCAACACCACATTTTATCAGCATTTTACAACACTGAATGAATTTTAGTATTACTATCTGCAACAGGAGGCTCTCTTTTCTATCACAGCTCCTGAGCAAGGGTACAAGAGAAATTCTGACACTGACTTAACTCCTGCTGAGCTCAGACACAGACCTATACACTCCTAATCTTTTGTCTCCTCTACTGCAACCAGTTCAGATAAGCAACAGGTCTCCAACTTTATATGTTGATTTTTACCTTTCATGTTCTCTTCCCTTCATTTCTATGCTCCATATCAAACATTTCACATCTCAAAGGTCATTTGGTAGGCCAGCCATCAAACCTTCTGTAGTAACTAGCTAAATCAATTTTTCTCGATGGCTATAAGTCATATTCAGTTTTATTCTATCTGAGAATACACTTTAATTGTGTTCTTTTAAAAACACAAAATATTTAAGGAAGTTTGATTCAATACTCATCTATCTTACCACTTTAGCCACTCAGGCACATCTGGGTCTGAGAAAACACAAAGAAAATAATGACTTTCATCTTCATTATATGTTAGAGAAAAAAAGCTTATTCTTGTTTACATATAGTTATTGACTGTAAAGTTCCAATAAGTGCACAACTGGCCTTTTTAACATGTGAATATGAAGAAAGCTCAAAATTGATGCTCACCAGATAGGCAAATCACTATTTAATATGTAATTACCTAATAATATTTTCTCGATGAAAACATGACTAAGAATGTGAGTATTCACCTTGGTCCAGCTAAATCATCCTACTTTGTGAGTGCATATAGTAAGGTTTATACCTTATTTATGTGTTGCCATGCAGAAGTACTACTGATGTGAGCCTAAGCTCTGCTGACCTCAGATCATCCTCTCAAAGATCCCAGTAGATGGGGTTGGTGCTAATGTGAGGGAGTCAGGGCAATTTTCTCAAAAAAGGATTGCTTAATATTATCTTGTGCAAAGCACTGTGATAAAATAACAAATAAAATGAAAAGAAACATTCTAGATTTTATAGCTCAGACTTGTTCCCAATGGTGTTTCATCTTCACTGCTTTATTGGTGAGATAGTGAAGAATGCCACTGAATGCTTCCCCATGGAACAAATGACCTTATTTAATTTTGGTGGAGAACCACTTCCTCTCTCCACTTAAGCTTCTTTCTGTCTTTCTTGGATTCAAAAAATTTCACAGGCTTTAAAAGTCAATTCATATTTAATAAATCATGAAGCAAACCCTTTATATATAAAGTTGATATGAAGGAAAGGACCTTGATTTCAGCAGGTAAATACTCCCATTTCCCAAACTGCAAAAGTGATCAGAACAAAAAGAGTTTATGACCTTTCCTGTTTGTTGAACTTAAAACCCAAAGGATATCTTTATTTTTAAAGGTACTATTTCAAGTAATATAGACAGGTACACTGACTGTGTTTAGCAATGGAGTTGGGTATTCAACTTTACTTTTTATGTTGCTTCTTTAATTTCTCTCACCAAATAAATAGTGTGATCCACCAGACAAAGAATAGGGCTGAGCTCAGAAATTTGCTTGAGGTGCATATTGTAGCATGGTAGTAAGTATAACTTGTCCTGTGGAGCGACTGAGGGAGTCCATACTTGATGTAACTGGAAGGAAAAATAAAGAGGAAGAAAAAGTAGTTACGTGCTGCTGCTACACAGACAGTTTTGGGAGCTGTCATAGCTTCATGTAAGATAAAAGCACAGAGATGGGAATTAAGGCTTGCTATTGATGAATGTTTAATGGCAGAACCAAGGCTGTAAGATCTTAAACTTTTTGTCCTCTAATAAAAATTCTGTTTCTGCAGAGGGTTCCCAGAGATCTTATGGAGGGTTGGGTTTTTTGGAGGGAGGAGGTGATTTGCTTCTTGTTTTATTTCATCTGGATAAGGCAGAAAAATATAGAAAAATCGCATTGACATGCTGTGCAGAAAAATTTCATGGTGACTGGAGAGTTTAAGAGATTTTTTCTTTTTAAAGAATTTAGGTCTTGCTAAAATTTGCACTCAGGCAGGAGGTTTGCTATCTGTAAACAAACTTGCAGACCTGGCCTACTGAAAGTTGAAGATGCTCAGTGTTTGTCAGGATCAAGTTTTAAGCTGGCTTTGGTTTTCTACTACTTTGAACTTCCATTCTCATGCTTTGGCTATTTGCTGGCCTTTCAAGTTTTCTCTCTGTTTTGGATACTTGTTTTCTGTTTAAAAACTTTCCTATTGATCGTTCTTCAGTTCTGTTTGAAAGCTCAGTAGGCCCAAGAGTTATTTCTTTGAATCTTTTGACCAACTAAACTGAGTTTTCACCCCCACTTATCTTCAGTAAGCTATTCTTTGATATGCTTTCACTCTGGCTCCAGAGATTGCTTCCCTCTTTTTCATTCATTTCATGCTGGTGAGGAAGTCGCTTTCTGAGTGCACATTGCCTTAAGCTGTTGTGAAATGGATAGAGCTAGCATAATAGTCTCCATTTGGTGAAAATCATACTGAGTGATCCACAGTTTTCTTTTTTTCCTTAAAAAAAAAAA
>VXAC01005884.1:305888-321976 GCA_013399225.1 Rhipidura dahli | reverse complement strand
AAAAAAAAAAAAAAAAAAATCCCAGGCAGAATAAAGGTATACTTTCTTTATTTTTTTGAGGAAAAGCAGAAGAAAGATACACATTGTTAGTATTCATTCTTAAATGCAATAAAAGCTCTGCTAGTCTGCCTTTTGTTGCTGTTGAGGATGTTGTTAAACATGAAACCAGCCATTAGTGCTGTTGTGCTTGTACTGTAGCTTTCCTTTGGCTGAATGTACCAGTCTAGCTTTTAGAATCAAACTTAAAGTGTTGTCACCCATTTAAAAGACTTGATTTTTCATCAGATGTCTACGGTAGGAAAAAAAATTGGATAAGGAAGTAGTATAGAATGATGCAGGAGAATATTTATAAACCTCAGCATCAGGAAAACAGCATTGCTGTGCAAATAAATAATAACAGATAACTTTTCAAACTGGGTATGAGGAATTTAAGCCATTGATATGTCTATTTTTAGTGTAAATTTCATCAATAGAAACCAGTTATAAGTTTTGCCAGCTGTGAAATACTAAACTGATGCAAAAATCACAGCATTCTGACTTTGTTTTCAGTCATTTTGTTATTCTTGTCTGCTTACTGGCTAACAAGTGAGGAACCCCATCTTAAATTTTAATCAATAAGTTAATTTCTATTTACACATCTATCTACATTCACCAGTTCTGTTGAATAAATAGCATTATTTCAGACACAATCCATATAAACAACTGGACCCACATTTTTCTTGTAATTCCATTTATCTACTTGTGTTTGTAATGTCTTTCATGCTAAAGCTGCTCTGTAATAAGCAGTGGATGTTGTGGATTAAAATCTCAATATCATTATGTACTAAATTGCCTGTATTAAATAAAGCAAATTCTTATAGAATGTATTGCAAGAAAATAAAAAAATGCATGTGTATTACTTAACCCTTCAGTGTTCAAAGAAAGACTGAAAAATGTACAATGTACAAGGAAAAAAAAAAGGAGAATTCATTTTTACTTATTTCTTGGTTTAAACTCCCTTACTACTCAAAAAACCCCCACAACAGACAACATAACAGTACTTATTTCTTTTACAAAATTACATAAGCAACCAATGAACTTCTGGAATCACTGAGTTGGAGCCCCTGAATATTGTGGGCAGAAATAGTTCTGAAGCTCTTGTACCCATCCATTTCCTCAGTGCTGGATTTGACATGAAAAGAGCAAACATAAAAACTCCTGTAAATAAACTGCTGTCTCACCGAGAAACATGACAGATGTTCTAGCTCCTCCTTCCTCTATCTGTTGACAACTGATGAAACAAAGAAGAGAGCTGAAATTCAGATTTGTTGAAGAGCCTAGATAATTATGTAAAAATAGGCAAGAATGTACTGAGATGTCTAAATAAGTAAGAAATAATCAGAAAAATCTAGGTGGGGTGGAACTCAGTGCTGGAAGACAATGTGATGCGATGGGCAGATGCATGGGAGAGATAGCACTGAAAGGGATTTGGGTGTGAACACAAAAAGCAAGAAGCATGCAGCTAGAAGGGAAAGCTGATAAAATGGAGTGGATTCATAACTGTATGGATGGAAAGTTAAATTAGAACCTCTGTGGTGAATCCACAGAACTCCCATCTATGGATGGGAGTACAAAATCACTAGGAATCATGTTTGACCAAAGAGTTAGAGGAAGAAAAGCTCTCACAAATTTTGAAGGAAAAAAGTAGCTTTTGACTCCCAACTGGATGTTGAATAGAGTAACTGGTGGTGACACCATGTGCAGTGAGCAAAGATGTGCTCAAACTGGACAAGTTTTAATAGTTACATCAACGAGCTTCATGTGGAAGACTGAGAAGTTATTAAGTTCTTCTACAGACTTATAGGCTCTCATATATTTTGTCAGAATAAAAGACTGATTTACCGTGGAAACATCCTCACTGTTTCCTGTATCAGATATTTCATGAGCTTTCTAGCAAAACTTTAACTAAGTTTCTAAATGTAATTTCTAGCTTGATGTAATATTTCCTCTGGGGATTTGAAATATAAATTTTTTCCTGTAACAAAGGATTGGGTTTTTTTTTTCTTTTTTTATATTAAAACTATATAATTTTATGTTATGTTCCACTTGAAAATTATAAATGCATTAAAAACTGAAAGCAAAAATAGAAATCTTAGAACAGTTTTTAAGAATAGTAGTGATCGCTGATGACGGTGGTAGTGCTCCACCATAAGCCCAGCCCATTCATTTACAATTTTAAAAGCATCTTCCCAGGGCAAGCATAAGGTGATAGATTTTCTCAGTTAAATGCCACCTTTGTGTCTGAAAAAATGACCTTTTAATTTCAAGGTTGCAATAAAAATGGAATGTGAGGTTGAAATGCACTTTTCTTTTAAAGAAACCACTCCTGCTTCATTTGGTTGTTTGGTTGGTTGATTGGTTTGTCTTTGTTGGTATGTTTGTTTTTTTTTTTTCCAGCAAGAGACTATCACATACCTATAAATTTAGTGTTTGAAAATTTGAAGAAAACACTGTGACTTTCCTAATACTGAAAGTAAAGCAGAATGAGCATATCCCAGATCTGAGCTGTCTGGGTTGACTTCTGCACCTGTCAAGCCTACAATAAAGTCCGCAAAATCTGCATAAAAGAGATCTATTTTCATTTAGGCACAGGAACATTCTAAGACCATAAAGGAACAAGAAAAAAATAGAAAGGACGGCAAGTAACATCAAATATTTTTCATTTTAAAGTTCACTGCAGTTCATTTTATAGACAGCCAAGAGACAAGCAGGCATAGGAATAATATACTGCAGCAAAATCTTGGTGCTTGCTCTGAAGCAACCAGAAACAAGTTTTAGATGTATTTTTTACTGATATTTTCAGACATACGTATCTTAATGATGTATCAGATTAATGTATCTTTCACACCTTAAGGGTACTGCAGATATTGTAAACTTTGCAGTGTGTTCAATACTAGGAAGATGTACAAATTCTGGCAGAGATGTGCATCATCTGCACACGTTTATCAAAATATCTGTGTGATCATGTAACACAGGCCTGGGAGCTTTAAAAGAATCCTTTTCTGCTTGGACTTCACAAGTAAATACATACTGGTCTTCCAAACATCTGAAACAGGCAATTTTGACTATTCATATTTAACTGAGACCTCAAAATCACTACAGTCTCTGCTGTCTCACCCCTTTCTGGCTATGATTTTAGTTTTGACATATTGCTAAAAAAAATGTGAAAATCATAGTTTTGAATTTTCTGACTGAAGTCAAATAAATGATGTGAGGAGGGGTCATTCAAACATAGTTTTGCCATTTAAAACAAAATCAATCAGCTCAATGTTTGTCATGCAATTCATCCTAAAATATTGCACCCACACCCAACCTGAGGAAGGAAATACCAACCCATGTGAGACAAAGGTTCTTGTGGTGTTTCCATTGCACTCTAAATTGGAGAGTCTTGAAAGTCAAATCATAGCTAAATAGGCATAAATTCCCCTGAACCAGCCCACCATTATTTAAATTAATCAATCACTAATTTGATAGCAATGGAGAGAATTTCAGTTAGTAAATTATTTAATAAGAATTTGTTGTGTAGTTATTTGGGCATACAACAGGTAGAGAACATTACTCTAAGTCCTTAAAGTGATTGCTATCTGATAAAATTATGTGTTTTGAAAAAATATTATTCACAAGTTTTTTGGAGTGTTTTGGAAGCTTAAATTCATCAAACATGATAGAGATAACTGAAATGCCTGAATTGAACCCCGGATTTGTTTTCAAAGTTGCAGAAAGTTATTTAAATATTTGGTCATCAAAGATTTTATTTTACTCTTGGCACCATTTCAGGTTCAATTTTTTTTATTTGAACTATGACTGCCTTATAGCAATCTGTTTTCCTCTGATATTCCAAGAGATGCTTTCTGTACAGATCATTTAATTAATGTGCAGACATTTTGTTTTGTAAGGCCTTGGAGCTCAGCACAGCAGGTGTTAGCATGCAGCTTTTAAACAAATATTTCAAAAATTTGTGTATCTAAAGAATTATTCTCTGCTGATATCTGACTGCTAAATTCATCCATGATCTCAAGAGTATACTGAGGATATCTGCAGATGAGGGATATTAGGTTATGATGTCATTCTTCAGTTAGCATTAAAATGTGAAGCTTCAGTATTGCTGCCCCATATGTTAGGAATCAAGGGAACTTCTTCTAAATAAATATGTGCAATCAGTGCATTAAAGAATTTGACAAAGTATTCTGTGATTTATAATCTTATGTTGATAGGAGGGATGAGCCAATTTTCTGATTAATTTTTCTCAGGTTATTTCAAAACCCTGTAGCAATGCAAATCTGTGCAATGCTTCATAATATATTAAGAATATGACATTTTTAATCTTCACTTTAGGGAGTCATCAAAATTTAGGACTTAGTTAATGTGACAGGATTTGTATTGCCACTATGAAAGTATTCAACACCAGATGTAATTATGCTTCTTCGTGGTATTTACCAAGGCACATGCATTCAAATTGCTCTCAGTTCCTTTAGCAAAACAAATTGTGTTTTTCTGCCAGTTGGGACTGTTTTCCATAAAAAGCTGTTATTCATGTAAGAAAGTATAAGCCACCTAAAAACATTCTAAATTATCATTTTGCTTTTTTCAAAATTGTTAATTTGTGAGAGAGTTATGGTAATATTGAAAGTAGAAAGATAACAGCTTACTAGAGGTGGTTCAAAGTAAATTGAACTTCAATTAGCATGGGAAATAACTGTTTTATCTGTCTACTCTCTAAAATGTTGTAGAGCAATTAAATAATACAAAAATAATAATGGAATCTTATAATCGTAGACTACCAGATTGGAAAGGACCTCAAGGATGGAGTGCTGGCAATAGGTTGTGAAAATAGGGAATGAAGAAACAAAAACTGAAGAAAAATGTATTTCTAGTTCACAATGCAGATTTTTATTCGATTTCACAATAATAATTTAAAGCAAATTTATTTTCTGCACCACATTCTGCAGGAACAAACTCTTCATTTCACATACTGTCAGCTTTTTAGTTGTAAGAAGGAATCAAGCCCTTCAAACTTGTTCCAAAAATTAGCATAATTGGAGAGGAGTTTGGAACTTGTTCTTGAGTTCTATACTCAGGCACAAATATTATAAAAAATCCAGTCAAAGCATTCAGATGGAATTTATCAGATCCTCCTTGAGTCAAAATCATGGAAACTGTGGAAGATTAAATGTATCAGGAGAGTGTGCTGGCACTGGAATAGATTACATTTTAACAGTTTATTTTATTCTTCCTTCTCATGTGATTAAATGTTGGCTGAACTATTCAGCATATACAAAATCAGAGCAAATTAAGTGGCTACCTCATGTATTTGCAACCAGACTTTGCTTGGTGTCATGTAGAGAATCTTAAACTATTTTACTCAGTCTCTGAAGTCTGTTCACTGTTGCACCATGATTTCTTAGCAAAACTACTCGGCCACTGAAGAGAAAGAATAATCATAACAAATATATTTCAGAAACATTTTCAAAATAAATGTACCTTAAGATGGGAATACTACATAATTTGAAACTCAAATTGAAGCAGCTTTCCCTGAAATTCTTAAGAGATTGAATCTGATAGCCTGAGAAAAGAAACTCAGAAGAGCAAGTGGTCAAGAACATGTAAATCATTTGGAAGTCTTTACTTGTGGGCTGAAGATCAGCAATAGAAACGTTATTTTCCCATCTCTCATTCTTTTGTCTCTCATTAGGGAAAAGGCTTTCATAGCATTGTCAACTAAAATAACCTATTTTTCTTCTAAAATTTCTTTAGATCTCCACCTTTTTATCTAGAACTAGAGTGCTGTGGTTTTGATTGCTCTGTAATCTGAGTTCTTAAAGTGTTTCTGACTAATACTAAAAAGTTAACTTACCTACAAAGACAGTCTAATTGTGTGATATTTCAATCATTATTCATATATCTACAATGTTTTGCCCTTATAATTTCTTTTTACACATACTTATTTACACAATACTTTAATGTGTTTTTACAGAATTTTTCATCTTGGGGAAAATGACTCTGTATTTATTTCCTAATATGTAGTAGTTTTGGTTTGCTGCAGTCTACTTCAATTTAGTAAAATATTTATTTGGTTTCAGATCTGAAGTAATCTTTTTTGAGAAATGAGGTGGAAGGCTATTTTGATCATTTTAATTGGATCAAAAAATATTTAAAGTACTTGCTGTAAGTGCAAAGCTTGAATTTTATTTTTTGTCTCTATTACGATAACAATGAATTCTGTAAATTTTTATTTTTTAATAGCCAATGTTTCAAGCATAAATGAGACACATTTGATTATAAATGACAGTTTTCAGGGGAATTCATCATTAAAGCAGCCAGATCACTAAAAATAATTTTTTACACTAGCAGAAGAGGCAAGGAACAAATAACAAATTTTGATGTTGATGATGGATGAATAAGGGACAACTAATGTTTCATTCAGTAGACTGAGTTGTCATTGTAAATATTTGAAATATTTATTTATTCATGAAAGATCCATTATTAAAAGGATAACTATTTATGAGTGTGGACTGATTTTAGAAATCAATTTAAAATGAAATAAAATGGAAATAAGGAAATGGGATTTTTGTTTTTATGTGGAGCAGTCAACAACTGTTTGCCTGATTAACATTGTGTTTTTGGAGTGTAGTTTATTCTCCATTGTTTGCAGTGAAGTACTGTGTGATTTTATTCTGTGTTCTAGCTTAACTATGATTGCAATTTAATGTATCCATTTTCAATATTCATATTTATATTTCCAGATAATGGCAGGACAGAATAAGACATAAACCCATCAGAGGACAGAATTCAAACTAGAAATTTTTTCTAGGCAAATGGAAGGTCACTGTGGGGAAAAATGAGATGTTATATTTCTTCCTTTTGGTACAAATAACAAATGAAAGGAGTGACAAAATTCCAATAAAAACAAAAACATACCGTGCACATATAAGTTATTCCCCACTCTCCCCAAATGGGCCAAGTTCCTGACTGGACATATAAATAAGTTTGTCCTACAGGGAAAATGAAAAAAAACCAAAACCATCAAAAAACCCACAAAAACAAAATGCCAAGCCCCAAGCTTTTAGCAATCTTAATTGCCCAAAGAGATACATAAAATCAACTTTTCAAAAAATGATGTAATTTAGTCTAAATGCAAGAAGATTTAGAGATTATTAGCAATATAAGAGTTGCATGTGGTAATAGATACAAAAATCTCTAAAGTAAAAAAAAATATTTTAAGTCTAGAATAAAACATTTTTTATAGGATGACATGTTTATTTTATTTTAGCAGAAGTAGTTTAGGTTTAATACCACTTAAAACATATGTTCTCATCACATTGCTTTGCATTTGAAAATTGTGTACATATTTGAGCAACAGTTAGGACTTGATAGGGAGTTTTGGTTTCACTTTTTGCTAGTAAACAAAATTAATTCTTGCTTATATCCACATGCTTTTTGTTTGAATAGCTGTCTTTCTCTAGTAATGATGAAAAAAATACTTTATACTGAATATGTTCCTAGTATTTGTATAAGATTCCATATCAATGACTGGTGGCTTGAATGAATTTACCACTTGATTTAATGGTCTCTTCTGACATTCATTCCTGTCTGTTGCTCTTCCTGAACACTTGTTAATGTGCTGTTTTGCTCTTTGGTGATAGTAGTGGTTTTGTGCTCTAATCATGAATTAATGTATTAGGTGTTTAAATAAACCCAGAGCAAATAACATCTCCTGTACCAAGGGCTCACAGTCTGTAAATGTAATTGTGAGACTTTCACACATTATTCACTCCTCTTTTTTATTGTTTTACCTTCTGTCTTTTCTTTTTCACTTATGCTTTCCAAATGTGTTCTTGTGGAGTGGAGTGGAAGAATAGAAGATGATTGTGGGGCTTTCTTTATTCCGTTTGAACATAAAACTTTTCTCTTGGCTGATTTAGAGAAAGGGAATAAATCAGTCATGAATACTGTAACAACAGACCTTGACAGTGTTTAAACACTTGCAGTAAGAGCCAAATAGAGGAGTTTTGTTATTTTAGAAACTGAATCTTTAGGAAATTTTAGTTAACTGTCAGTGCAGTAGCTAAGCAGTTTTGGTGGCTGGTGCTGGTGCAGTCAGGTTTTGGGTTTTCAAATCTGAATTGCACAATATGTGGGTTTTTTTGTTATCTAATAGTTTTACTGCCACCAATGGAAGAACTATAAAAAGATCACCTGCATCATGGTAAACTCCTCAGATCAACTCATTACAGGTTGACAACACTTTATTTCTCCTGAAATGTTTTCACTGGGTGGATTTTTCTCTGGGAGAAACAGGAGTTGGTCACCATCAGGCAGATATAGGCTCAGTATCTGCCTGCACAAGTGGTTTCACCACACAGAATTTGTGCTTCCAAGCTCTGTAACTGTTGGAGCAAAACCTTCTGAGATGCTCAGAAAAGGTGTGTTTCTTTTTTTGGTAGCAAAAGATTATTCAGTCTGTTATGGTGGAGTGCAATGTTTGATTGAAGTCAGGAGAGAGGATTTAGCATCACCATCTATTTAGGCAATGACTGCGTATGATGCCAAATATGCAAGTAGATAAACAAACCATTTATCAAGATATAAGGTTTCCAGCACAAAATCTACAGCAGCCTTAAGAAATATAGCTAAGCTGTTTCAGCTGATTTGAAAAACACATAGCTCTCCATTTTAGCAGATAGTAAATATGCTCCCCTAAAATGGTTGCACTTTTAGCTCAGTGTAGTAATTTATTTTTATTTATTCATTTTTGTCATGCACAGGAATTGAAGTTTTTTTTTTTTTAAATTTACTGGAAGATAATAAATATCTGAAATTAATTCCAATTATCTGCTGGTATTTAAAACTTTTTCTATGGTAATCTTCAAAGTTCTGTTGTGGTTGCCACCATATATATGTATATTTTTTTCATTTCTGAATGCCAAGGGCACAAAAAATTGAATTTTTTAGTTTTTCAGACTTGTCCACTCCATATTATCTGTAATTTGGATCAAAGTGAGATGTAATCTAAAAAGTAACATAGAAGATGGAAAATAATGTAACAGGATGCATTGTTCATTTGCCCTTCAGAAACATTTTTAAAATGTCATAGACCCAGAAAAAAAAAGAAAAAGGAAAAGAAAAAGGAAAAGAAAAAGGAAAAGAAAAAGGAAAAAAAAAAGAAAAAGGAAAAAAAAAGAAAAAGAAAAAGAAAAAGAAAAAGAAAAAGAAAAAGAAAAAGAAAAAGAAAAAGAAAAAGAAAAAGAAAAAGAAAAAGAAAAAGAAAAAGAAAAAGAAAAAGAAAAAGAAAAAGAAAAAGAAAAAGAAAAAGAAAAAGAAAAAGAAAAAGAAAAAGAAAAAGAAAAAGAAAAAGAAAAAGAAAAAGAAAAAGAAAAAGAAAAAGAAAAAGAAAAAGAAAAAGAAAAAGAAAAAGAAAAAGAAAAAGAAAAAGAAAAAGAAAAAGAAAAAGAAAAAGAAAAAGAAAAAGATATATGTACACGTGTATATATGTATATATATATGACATTAAACACAGGAAAAATTCTAGAGCATCATGCATTAGCTTCTAAAGAATAAAAAGTCTACTTTATAAAATAAACATAAATATTGGTAAAAACAGTGGGTAATCTGAATTCACTTTGTATAAGAGGCTGACAGAAGAGCACAGGAAGATTTTTAATTGAATTGCAATGAAAACTAAAGGAGAGGATAAAATTCCCCAAGTTCTTCTATTTGTAAAATCCAGAAGCAGGAAAAAAAGCTATTCTTCCTTCACAGGAATGGATATAAAAATCAGGAAAAACCATGTTTTCCAAACTATGGGAAATATAACATCATGTCGGAAATTACAATCTAAAATAAAGTAAGGATTTTCTCTATAACTCTAATGCTTAGAAATCACAAGAGCCAACAACCTTCATAAAAAAACCCCATCCACTCAATAAAAAAAGTCATTCTTTNTTTTTTTTTTTTTAAATTTACTGGAAGATAATAAATATCTGAAATTAATTCCAATTATCTGCTGGTATTTAAAACTTTTTCTATGGTAATCTTCAAAGTTCTGTTGTGGTTGCCACCATATATATGTATATTTTTTTCATTTCTGAATGCCAAGGGCACAAAAAATTGAATTTTTTAGTTTTTCAGACTTGTCCACTCCATATTATCTGTAATTTGGATCAAAGTGAGATGTAATCTAAAAAGTAACATAGAAGATGGAAAATAATGTAACAGGATGCATTGTTCATTTGCCCTTCAGAAACATTTTTAAAATGTCATAGACCNAATCTGGTTTTGTTTTGGTTTCATCTATAGTGCCTGTGCCAACACTACTATTCAAATTTATACTTCAATTTTAACCGTCTTCCTGCAAAAATAGGAATTATTGCTCTCTGGATGAATCTCAGTAATTACTATCATACATACTAATTTAATTCCAACTCTTTGGAATTAATTCTTTTTCATTTTTAATGCTGTTTTCTGCTTGGAAGTTTTAGGAACACTAAAGTACCATTTTAAATGAAACCATTATATACATCTCGAAATCCTGGCCATATATGCTGATTGATGGGGTTATAATACTACTTTTCTTAGCAAGAATAAGCCTGGTTTTGATAATTGGTGACTGCAAAAATTGTGGAACCCATTCCGGCTGTAAAGACTTTCCTGGGGGGAGATTTAAAGGGATGAAATGAGCCTTTGAAAACTGAGTAAATTAATAAACCTTTGATGTTTGCCTACGGGAATCTTGCTAATTTCTGAGCCAAGAGAGCATCCATTTTTGAAGTCAGCCCTGTCTGAATAGGATGGGCCAGAAGGAACAGGTGGACCTTAGAAAAAAGTTTTGTACTACAGATGGGTGCTTTAGGAGGTTGGGCCAAGAGGAGATACAACTGTGATGATCTGCAGAAAGACAGCACTCAGATAGGACATAGATACTACTGAATTGCCATGTCTGAGGCAATTAATTTCTATACTTGATAAAACCACTTGCCTTGGCTCATCATCCTGTTTCTCCATTTCAAAAGAAGGTCAGTAAGAACTTTCTTTCTCCCTGCCCTCATCTTTTACCTGTAAACACAATCCAGCCTGTGGAAATCTTTTGGAAAGAAACCATTAAAGTTTTTAGTTTCTCTTTCATCTCTGATTAGCTTTGCAAATTCAGTTGAAATCAATCCCTAGAGTTCACCTTGTCACCGTTGCCTTTTACTTTCTACACACACTTATCTTCATTAGGAAAGATGAAGGGACTGAGAAACCTGGGAACAAATAATTGTAATAATTCTTATCTGATCTTGAACATTCTAGTATTAAATGAATGTAATTTTTTCTTTTTTTTTTTCTTATAAAATATGTCTCTTTCTTCTTACCGCTTTACATTAGCAATTAATGATAACTTAATGTCTTTTTCCTTTTCCTCCTCTGGAGTTCTTTCCTGTTCTTAATACCTCAGTTGTGTTGTACTAATATATGCCACACATAATCAAAATGTTCTAGTCTAGTTCATTGATAGCAAAAGGTATACTTCAAAGAAGTTTATTCTCTCTGGAGTAAAATCAAATTTTATATTAAAAGTTTTCAGCACTCATTTTCCAATAATAAATCTCACACCAACTGTTGAATTTTTTTTTAGAGATGATAGCTTAGATTATTTTAAAAAGTCAGCATCTACTGTTTGCTTCCAAAATGAGTTTGTTTTCCTACAAAGAGTAAGACATGCAAAACAAAGCCTTTATTTCAACTGATGACAGTGTATATCAGTTGTTGGAGCCCAGAGTGCAGAGAATATTTCTCTGCCTGTTTTAAAGGATTTTACCCCCCACCCCCCAGACAACACTGTTTTTGACCTTTGTCCATGGAGAAAATTGCCAACCCTCTGGGAAGAATTAGAATCTACACTGGTGTGAACTAGGTGATAAAATATTACGTAAGACTTTCACAGAGTGGAAAATTTAGAGGTTTTGGGTTTGTCAATGTAGTAAATGGATAAAAGGTAGAAATTCCAAGATGGAGCGTAGTTGTTGTTTTTAGGCCTTCTTTCTTCTTTGACAATTCCATATTCTGCAGAAAAAATAGTTTAAGAGGATTGGATAAAAAATTCTGCAGTTCCTGTCTACATGACAGAGCGATTTACTGAATATTGGTGGAAAAGTAAAAATATCTTTAATTTCAAGTTTTAATTGGATCATTTACCTTTAAGAAGGCTGTGTAATCTTGGTAAGTTTGGCTTTCCTTCATTCTCTGCTCTGTGCTGTGTCTAGGTCATATCAGTGGCTCTATTTCTCTGATAAAGACTTAATAAACAACTATCTGAAAGCACAGCCTGGAAGTCCTGTTTGTCTCTCTCTCTCCCATCTGTGGAGATATAATTAAGGCATGGACATAATTACGGCACAGAAATGCAGATTCCCGGTAGAAAGAAGTTTTGGTTTTTGTAAACAAAAAAACCCAAACCAGTAAACAGACGATTAGAAATATGTCTTCAATTTCATTGGATGCATCTTCACTTTGAACCTTCCCCACACTTTCCCTTTCTCACTCTACTTTTTATGTTCCCCATTATTTTGTTGGATTAACTTGCTTAGATACATCATAAGATATATCTGCTTTTAAGAATTGCTCGGAAGGATTAATTCAGCCTGTCTTCCAGACTCCAATTGCACCCAGTTCAGGATTTTGAACCCTATCTGTTTCCCAGATCTGTCACCCTGTTGATTGCAGAGATCACCTCTTTGGTGAGCTTGGGCTACGTAGTGAAAAGATCAACTGGGATACAGATGTTCATTATGTGTATTACCATCAGCTTATTGAAAATCATGAAGCTGTGGAATCGTAGAACTACAGGGGCTGGAAGGGATCTTAAAGTTCATCTCATTCCAATCCCCCTGCCATGGGCAGGGACACCTTCCACTGGACCAGGTTGCTCAGAGGCCTGTCCAGGGGTGGGGTAGTCACAGCTTCTCTGTGCTACCAGTTTCAGTGCCCTATGACCCTCATAGTCAATAATTTTCTCCTGATATATAACCTAAGCCTGCTCTCTGACAGTTTGAAGCCATTTCCCCTTGTCCTGTCACTCCAGGCCCTTGTAAATAGTCTCTCTCCATCTTTCCTGTGGGCTCCCTTCAGGTACTGGAAAGGTGCAACTAGGTCACCTCAGAACCTTCTCTATTCCAGGCTGAACAATCCCAGTTCTCCCAGCCTTTCCTCACAGCAGAGCTGCTCCATCCCTCTGCTCCCCTTGGTGGCCTCCTCTGGGCTGGCTCCAGCAGCTCCCTGTCCTTGCTGTGCTGGGAGCCCAGAGCTGGATGCAGCACTGCAGGTGGGGTCTCAGCAGAGCGGGGCAGAGGGGCAGAATCCCCTCCCTCACCTGTCCATGGGGCTTTGGATGTCTCCAAGTGATTTTGAGCCAGTGTCTGGCAGATGTTGACAGACAGGACAGCTCTGGCTGTTCTCCAAGGTCCTTCTGTCCCGCCTCTCTCCAGAGAATTTAGGATATCCTGCTTTATATTAATAATGGATGGTAGGAAAAGCAGAGCATGCTCAAGGGATATTTTCTATTTGTGCCGGAGGAATGCAGCCTTCAAACTGGTACAATATCATAAAATGCAAACCTGGTCTCCACACGTGCCTGTTTTGCAACATCACTGGCGGGAGGACCTCTCCAGACCTGACAGAAACATGGAGCTCTGTTGTTCCTGAAAGAGGGATTCTATCTTAAGAGGTTGATAGCGGCCATGAAGAAACTGAACTCTATCCTAGCCAAAATTACACCAGGTGAGAATGTATTTCATTACAGACTACAACATTTTGGTTGAGAAGAGGGAGAAAGGGATGGTCCCAAAATATTAACACTTAGTAGGGGTTATGAACACTCAGTATCTCTTGATACCCTTTCCCTTAATTATAACAAGAGGGATCCTTTGAGAGGGTGAAGAGTTTGGATCTTGCCACACTAAACCTTAAGAGTGATTACATGTGTAGAATCATAGAATGGTTTGGGTCAGAATGGACCTAAAAGAACAGCCAGTTCCAAGCTCCCTGCCAGGAGCAGGGTAGGGACACTTTCCCCTAGACCAGGTTCCTCAGAGCAACTATTTAACCTGGCCTAGGTTCTGTACCTTGGTGAGTTCTCCACGTCTGTTAGCAACAAAAATATTACCTCAGATCAATCTTATTTTAAAATATTCATGCTGAAGTCCACCAAAGGGACAATGTTGTAGAATTAACATAAAAAATTTTACTGTAGGATCAGACTTATTCACAGTAAAGCCCACAGCACATGTTCTGGGTAAGAAAACTCCAAAAGGATCTTCCATAAATCCCTCCCTAACTTTTTGGTGGAACTGAGATGTGGTCAAAGGGAGGCAACTCTGAAAGCAGAATCAAGCTGGTAGGCATTTCAGTTAGAAATCTACTTAAAGAAGTTTCTGTCTGTGTCTTCTAGTTTGCAACAGAGAGAGCTCCTTTCCTGGGGAGAAGCCACATCACTTGTGGCCAACCTGGCTATCAAAGAAGTGCTTGTCTGTGACATCTCTTGTTGACCCCAGGGTAGTTTATAGCGAACAGATGTCATAGCTCAGGTGATCTCTGTGGGACAAGAAGACAAATTCTGCTGCCACTGGCACAGACATAAGTCTTGGGGACATGGTTTATTGGTGGACATGGAGCTGCTGATTTAGCAGCTGAACTCAATGGCTTTAGAGGTCTTTTCCAGCCTTAAGGATTCAGTGATTCTAATATGGTGTTTTCTATGAGTAAAATGGGGTTATTTATTTGCAAAACCAACAGAAGTATTGTTTTAAATTTTCCTGATTTGGTTTTTCAGTACTTTTCAGCCATGTTGTGGTTCTTTCATTAAACTTTCCACTCTTTTTTATACTGTGTTTAGTAATTTTCTTGTGAATGAGAAAATATTGAACTTTCCTTCAAGGAAGTTTCCTAACAAACCACAATAGAGAGACATGTTTTACCTTTGGGATATTTACAAAACAAGAAAAAATAGAAAAATAAAACTGAACTAAATTGAAACTTCACACATTAGAAAAAAAGTTAGAACTTTTGTATTTTTTGCTGCCCTTTGATTCTTTTCTTCTGAAATGGTGACAAATACTGTGTGAGTTTCCCTTTATAACATATCTTAAAGGCTCCTTCAGTATTTTCTCATGTTGAAAGAGAAAATCGGAAACAATCAATCAATAAAACATGAAGCATCAAAGTTTGCATCAAGACAGGCACTAAAAAATTAAATTCAGTCACAGATTTGAAACTTAGGGTTGTTATCCAAGAAGTTTGTGATCTGCTTTTTGTTATTTAGCTCTATACTTTTGCTCTTACCAGGTTCTGCAGCTCTTGCTTTATGTTGCTGTTTTTCCTCATGAGCCAGGATCGGCTCTTCCCCGCTCCCAATGGCCTTTCCTCACCAATGGTGTATCAGAAATGTCTCTTGCAAGCTGTTCTCTATCTGCTTCCCTGTTCTGGCACTTGCTCAGATCAGAGGTGCCCCAGCATGCACTGCCCTCAATACATCATAAAATATGGAATTAGAAAACAACCAGGCCAGTTCCATCTTCTCATTTGCTTTATTTTATATGGGAGAGATACTTTACACCAGTGAAGATTTACTTCTTATAATATACTAAAAAGACTTAAAGATAGTTCAGCTAAAAAGCCATTAAACAGAGATCCCCAAAAAAAAAAAAAAAATCAGCTGTCACGCTGTGTTTCTGTTTATAAACTCTTTGAGAATTTATTGAATAAATCAAGATTCAAAAATAGGCATCAGGTATTGAAAAACAGTAATTGAAATGGAAGTGGCTTGGATAAAGAGGAATCATTGAAATTCTACCCAGCACACATTGCATGATCAAAAATACAATCAAAAAAACAAGCTAAAATAAGACATGCCATAGACTAGAGATGATGTTATGAAAAAACATAAGTTTAAAAATCTTTACCCCAAGTAATAATTTTAAAAAGAAGATAGATAGGCTATGCAGATACAATTACCTTATCTGCCATCAAATAAATAGGGAAGTCAGACTTTCATCTGATTTTATCATCTCCTTTTT